>CAIGRF010058527.1:3544-16827 GCA_903798235.1 Fraxinus ornus
CCTTTTCTTTTTCTTTTTAAATTTCCAACATGCAAGAGACACTTTCTCAACATGCCTTGGGCATGTGTCTGATACGCCATGTGACGTGTCGTATATGTTTATATTCTTTTTAGTTTCTAACACAGGAACTATATGCCTCGATTGTCAAGGAAACGGCGAGCCCCATTTTGTGAACTTTGGAATACATAATTAGAAAAAAATTGAGTTATTAAAATGTTTTTGAAAATGTCAAAATAATGATTATATGAATTTCATGTTGGATTTTTCTCATATTTACTATAGGCATTTTCGGACACTAATAATTTCATTTTTTGGCACTAGTCATGAATAGTACAATCCAAAATTATCTTATTACTACAAATAGCCACTACAATTTTACTAGATTGCCAATAAAATTCAAGATTCAAGCTAAAAACAAAGTAATTAGTTTTGTTGAAAAATAAAATGTACGAAGTAAAAATATGATATTGTTTCTTTTAAGAGTGAAGTTGGATGTGGTTTTTGTTGCTAAACCCCTCATGAGGGAATAATGTAGCCCATCATTTAGCTTCTAATGTAGTTTTGTCCCCGGTTAGTTCACATTGGGTTGATTGTCCAAACTTCATTGCGCCATATGTTATTGGCAATTCACATTAATGGAATAATTTTGCTTTGGCTTTCAAAAAAAAAAGAAAAGTGAAATATAAATGTATATTATTAATGAATCTTATCGCCGTGTCCCTGATGTTTGTATGCCCTATTTTTCTAGAAGTTTCATGTCAGTATGTTTGTCTCGTGTCCTCCATGATTTATATGCCGTCATATTTCGACCATATTCTTTTGCATCAAACCTTTTTTTGGTCCACCTTAAGCTGATGGGTTAAAGTAGCAGCTGGTTTATTGGGAGATCATCTTATGGCTGAGACGAAACGAGCTTTTAGGTTGTGCATGTCTATACAAATGTATGTGAATGTCACTGCATATATGTTTGCATCCGTATTTCTCTTTCTGTCTGTATTATTGTATGTGTCTCTGCATATCAATCCTTGTATACGATCTCAACATCTTTGAGTTATAATTTTACCCAAATGGAAAATAAATGCATCGTCTTGAAGCTACATTCAACTACTTGGTCTTATGAAATGCTCCACGACCTAAATCTCCCTTTTAGTCATTAAGTGGATTAGTTGCTATCCCTTTGCATCGGAGAAAAGTGATATTGAAAAATTTTATGATTCTTTGTTCTGGTACATTTACAAGTTAATTGATGTCAGACCAACCATTCTGCTATTAATTTAGGAACACATTGCTGAGGAGGTAGCTGAAAGTATATACAACTTTGTTTCATCTTTACCAAAATCCACTAAGACGGCTGTGGAAGAACAAATACCGGAGCATATACAGAAGATGATCAATGAGGCAAAAAGCAGTGATCACCACCACCACCATCACGGCAATGGTGGTCATGACCACCATGATCATAGTCATGGTCATGCTCATGCTCACGCCGGATATATGGATGCTTATGGTCTTGGACAAGGGTGGGCCATGTGAGTCGCTGCTTTTTTTTTTTTTTTTCCTGACTGAGAAAGTCGAGCTACTTGATTAGGTTGAGATTATATCAGGGTATAAAACCCGTAGAGAAGATGCTGCTATGTATTTGGACTAGTTTGCTGTTTATAATTGTCCAAGAATCTGTTCTTAAAAGGCTCAAAATCTAATGGGCTGTTCTTTTCGTGTTTCAATTTTTAGTATTGAGTTTTGAATTCATTTTGAGTTGTGTGTTTTGATTTTGAGATTGTTGAAAACATGTTCTTTTTATCATTTTGAAAAATTGTTTTCACAAATAAAAAAAATGAAGTTTTGACTTGATTTTAACTTACAACACCCAAAACGACTTTATAGCGTTTTTCGTTTTCTTTGTAAATTTTAAACTTGTTTGTGGAAATTCGTATATGAAAATAAGTAAGTAAACGTGTTTTCAGTATTTTCGAAAATTGAAAACTGAAAATGACATGAAAACAACACAGAGAACAGACAGTAGACACTAATATTTGGTTCAATGAAGTTTGTCTCCATGTAAACAATGGTTTATTTAGTTTTGTTTGTAAAAGAGGCCATCTGTATTAAACTAGTCAACTCGATCTAATCCAGGCGATTTTTATTTATTTATTAGAATTGACATGTTTTGGTCAAATCAGTCCCAAAACTCTGATGATAATCATCTGGTCTAGAGCAAAATGAGAGTGACGATGGGGTATTAGGGGAAAATTGGGTTCTAATGTAGATGGGCAAGAGGCGCTATCAATGGGATAGGGGGCTAGAAACGACGTTCGACTGAATCAATGGATTAGCTGGAGATAGGGGATGAGGAAGAAGATGACATTATTAAGAAGGCATTATGAATTATGAGTAAAATAACGGTTTATCATAATAATCGTCACCTTACTTTACCCTTGGAAAGTAGAATAAAAGAGCATAATTTTTGGGCTAGGATGAGATTGAGCCGAACAATTTAGCTATGAGCATCGTACTCTCATCACAAATAACGGGTCAAATCACACGCGTAAGTTTGATTTTTCGTGTAATAGGGCTACGAATAATCGTTTTGGAAATATGTAAAATCTTTTTAATACATGGCTATCATGACAAATAAAGAAACTATTGGACATGTTCTTCTGAACAACATATTGTGAATCAAATATGATTTTACTGGTTTTACATTGCCAGTTAAAAAAATTGTAATTGTATGAAATTTTTTGACTGAAAACGTAAACTTTACTATTGATTTGATTCGACTTGACTCGGTCGAATTCTTTGACCCTCAATTTTTTCCGAGTGAGTGAAAGATTTTCAAAACTATAATGGGGAGGAAAGAAAAAATATTTTCCAGTTCAAAGTGTATCAATTTGCAGTGTCAAGGGTTAAGCTATCGCCCACCATTCCGTGGCAGGGTTCTAGTTTTTACCACTTGTTAAAACCAGAAATGGTCTTCTAAATGCCACCCAATTGCAAAACCTCACCCTTTCCTCCACAAAATTCCCAAACAGCCTTATCTTCCCTTTCCACTTCGGATTCCATCCAATTTGTTAATGGATAAAATCTCATATCGAACAAAGATAAAAATATAGATCAATTTATAAGAATTTGGATTACTCCTCTTAATAATGTTGACCTTTTAAGATGTAACCCCAAATCTTAATATGGTATCAGAGCATGTTAAGCTCTAACGAGCGATTTGATCAGATTAAGATTCAAAAAAATGAGCACACGAATTTCAAGATTGGTTTGCTCAAACGAGCCACCATCTTGTAGGGTCATGTTAAGAGATAAGAATCTCACATCAAATAAAGATGAAAACATAGACCAATTTATAAGGGTTTGGGCTACTCCTCTTAATAAAGTTGACCTTTTAAGATGGAACTCTAAATCTTAACATGGTATCACAGCTCATTAAGCTCCACCGGGCAATTCGATCCGATTAAAACTCAAACAAAATTGAGTACATGGATTTCAAGATTGGTCCGCTCAAATGAGCAACCATCTTGCGGAAGCATGTTAAGGGATAAAATCCTACATCGAATAAAGATGAAAATATAGACCAATTTATAAGAGTTTGGACCACTCTTCTAAATAAGGTTGACTTTTTAAGAAGGAACCCCAAATCTTAATACAATTCCATCCTACCGCCGCTCCCTCAGCTCGAATGAGCTTCGTCTACGAACAAATTGATGCTATCGATAAACAATGGCCCGGAAAGGACCAAACCCAGTAGCGTATCCGTGCTTGGCGCGAATTCAGGAAGCAAAACCCCTCTGAATCAACCTGGGATCTCTCAAATCTGACACAGAAGAGGAACTTCAGTATGAACTTGTATAAGAGATTCAGGATGAGAATCGTATTGAGGGGTTGTTGGCGAATGTGAAAGAGGAGGTGGAGTTGGTGCACCCATGGCCGGAGTGGATAGAGCTGATGGAGAGGCTTGTACAACATAATTATTTTGATCACCGTTGGGAATTCGAGAAGGCAATATGAACTATAGATCGCACAAACTAATAAACAAGAACAAGATTTAGAAGAAAATAAACAAGCAGATGAAATTGACAGATGAACCGAATATCTTATTAATAACAACCAATGGAGAGAAAATACAACTTCTACCTTTTCTACTGCACTCTAAATTGAATGAAGAGTCTACTATTTATAGGAGACATGTCCAAATCCTATAATTAACCTAAAATATGGAAACTAGGTTAAAAATCGCGTAAAACTAAAAAAGAATAAAAAATCCGCGGCCCGTCGCTTGAGCGACAGGCGGACGACGAGCTCACTGTTCCAATTTTGTTCCTATCTCTCGAGCTATAAGCGGGCATCCGTCCAGCACCGTCAATCCGCCTTTTTTTCCTTCTTGGACCTTTTTTGTCTTCAAGCCTAATACTCCACAATGTGAAGCCCTAGACCCAATTTGGACCGAATTTGGGTCCTTAAACCCAACAATCTCCTCCTGACACAAATTTCGGTGCAACGAACGAAGTTCCAAAATTTCTCCACTTGAAAAAAATGAGTTTGACTCTAGTGAAAAACACACCGAACTCTTCAACCTGAACTCAACCTCCCCAACACTCAAAAAAACTTTTCCTCTTCCACCATATCTAAACATGGATACTAATGAACCTAACCCCTGGTTCCCAAAATTCATAATGAATTCAAGATTTACCAAAAAGGGTTGAAGCACACCCTGTCCAGAATCACCACTAAATGCTTTAAGTAAAGGCACATGGCTAGACCTGTCACCTTCAACAACTCCAAAAGCATGCACATTTAGATCAGAATTCTCGTACCTATTTTCAATGGATCTCTCCCTAGCCGTTGAATACAATGAAATTGCAAACTGTGGTGGCAAAGAGGAATTACCCATATCCCCCAAACTCGACAGAGTAATGTTCTCCAAAATAGACCCAGAGCCAATTCCCAACGTTACTGTACCAAACTGTATATCCACCACGGTACCAAACCTGTGCTGATGTCTTTTTACTGATTCTGCCTACCTTGTAAGATGTATAATTGAGACTTTCTTCACCCCTCCAATACAATACAGACACCCTTCCGGACCTTCAAGACTCCACCTACACCAGAGAATGTGTACCCTCTCGAATCCAGGGTACTCAGTGAGATAATGTTTTTCTTCAAGTCTGGAACATGTCGAACCTAGACAAGTGTTCTGATTGTTCCATCTATCAACTTCAATCCGACTCTCCCAATACCAGCTATCCGACAAGATTCATTGTTTCACATAACAAGGACAAATTGCGTCACCGTTTAATATGACTCAAACAAATTCCAATTGGGACTCATATGAAACGCACAAGGTGTATCCAAAATCCACTCCTCGTCAGGCTTGGATTCCACGTCGAAAATCGTCAAGAGATCTCCCTCACTTACAAAGTTATATGCGATGTCTATTTCACCTGAAGTCTTTGATTACTTCCCACGATTTGCAACTGGATTATCCTTACCCTGCAACTTCTCGCAATCCCTTTTGATGTGCCTTTTCTTTTTGCGGTAAAAGCAGATCCCTATTGTTGAAAACCACCCTCAACTTGCCCCTTCGCCGATCATTACAAACCACAAGAGCTTCCTCATATTTGGAATCAGCTCCAACCAGATGCTTCATCTTCTTCTTTAAGAACAAGGCATCATACACGTCTTCAATGGTGAATGTGTTACGACTGTACAGAATCGTCTCCCTAAACGATGAAAATGAACCAGGCAACGAGCACAACAGGATTAAGGTCAAGTCCTCTTCATCATATTTTACCTCTAACATGTCCAGATCAGCGATGTTCTCCTTAAATGTGTCCAGGTCAGACTTTTAGTCATGTCTAATTACTCCAGTTTCAACCACAATGTAGATGTTGTCTTCTCTTTCAAGACGTCTTGAAGAATGTTGTTAGATAGATGAAGATGAATCTACGAAAGTGTCTTGCAATCCTTCTGTTGCTTCTCCTCTATTGTCCAAGTTGTGGGCATCCTATTAAATCCCAACAAAGCATCATCTAAATCCATCTGCGCCAATATAGATCCATCTTTACTTACCATAACGAAAATCTTGTACTACGATCTAACAACGAAATATCATATTTCATGGTAGCCAAAAGCAGATGAAATTGACAGATGAATCGAATATCTTATTAATAACAACTAATGGAGAGAAAATACAACTTCTACCTTTTTTACTGCATTCTAAACTGAATGAAGAGTCTACTATTTATAGGAGACATGTCCAAATCCTATAATTAACCTAAAATATGGAAATTAGGTTAAAAATCGCGTAAAACTAAAAAAGAATAAAAAATCCGCGGCCCGTCGTGAACTCCCTGTTCCAATTTTGTTCCTATCTCTCGAGCTATAAGCGGGCATCCGTCCAGCACCGTCAATCCGCCTTTTTATCCTTCTTGGACCTTTTTTGTCTTCAAGCCTAATACTCCACAATGCGAAGCCCTAGACCTAATTTGGACCGAATTCGGGTCATAAAACCCAACAATCTCCTCCTGACACAAATTCTGGTGCAACGAACGAAGGTCCAAAATTTCTCCACTTGAAAAAAATGAGTTTGACTCTAGTGAAAAACACACCAAACTCTTCAACCTGAACTCAACCTCCCCAACACTCAAAAAAACTTTTCCTCTTCCACCATATCTAAACATGGATACTAATGAACCCAACCCCCGGTTCCTAAAATTCACAACGAATTCAAGATTTACCAAAAGGGGTTGAAGCACACCTTGTCCAGAATCACCACTAAATGCTTTAATTAAAGGCACCTGGCTAGACCTGTCACCTTCAACAACTCCAAAAGCATGCACATTTAGATCAGAATTCTCGTACCTATTTTCAATGGATCTCTCCCTAGCCGTTGAATACAATGAAATCGCAAACTGTGGTGACAGAGAGGAATTACCCATATCCCCCAAACTCGATAGAGTATTGTTCTCCAAAATAGACCCAGAGCCAATTCCCAACGTTACTGTACCAAATTGTATATCCACCACGGTACAAAACCTGTGCTGATGTCTTTTTACTGATTCTGCCTACCTTGCAAGATGTATAATTGGGACTTTCTTCGCCCCTCCAATACAATACAGACACCCTTCTGGACCTTCAAGACTTCACCTGCACCAGAGAACGTGTACCCTCTCGAATCCAGGGTACTCAGTGAGATAATATTTTTCTTCAAGTCTGGAACATGTCGAACCTAGACAAGTGTTCTGATTATTCCATCTACCAACTTCAATCCGACTCTCCCAATACCAGCTATCCGACAAAATTCATTGTTTCACATAACAAGGACAAATTGCGTCACCATTTCATATGATTCAAACAAATTCCGATTGGGACTCATATGAAACACACAAGGTGTATCCAAAATCCACTCCTCGTCAGGCTTGGATTCCACGTCGAACATCGTCAAGAGATCTCCATCACTTACAAAGTTATATGCGATGTCTATTTCACCTGAAGTCTTTGATTACTTCCCACGATTTGCAGCTGAATTATCCTTACCCTGCAACTTCTCGCAATCCCTTTTGATGTGCCTTTTCTTTTTGCGGTAAAAGCAGACCCCTATTGTTGAAAGCCACCCTCGACTTGCCCCTTCGCCGATCATCACAAACCACAAGAGCTTCCTCATATTTAGAATCAGCTCCAACCAGATGCTTCATCTTCTTCTTTAAGAACAAGGCATCATACACGTCTTCAATGGTGAGTGTGTTACGACTGTACAGAATCGTCTCCCTAAACGATGAAAATGAACCAGGCAACGAGCACAACATGATTAAGGTCAAGTCCTCTTCATCATATTTTACCTCTAACATGTCCAGATCAGCGATGTTCTCCTTAAATGTGTCCAGGTCAGACTTTTAGTCATGCCTAATTACTCCAGTTTCAACCACAATGTAGCTGTTGTATTCTCTTTCAAGACGTCTTGAAGAATGTTGTTAGATAGATGAAGACGAATCTACGAAAGTGTCTTGCAATCCTTCTGTTGCTTCTCCTCTATTGTCCAAGTTGTGGGCATCCTATTAAATCCCAACAAAGCATCATCTAAATTCATCTGCGCCAATATAGATCTCATCTTTACTTACCATAACGAAAATCTTGTACTACGATCTAACAACGAAATATCATATTTCATGGTAGCCATCGATAACAAAAAACCTCAAACAATCAAATCCTTGCTCTACGGAACTGTTGAACCTAGGCTCTGATACCACTTGTTAAGAATTCGAGGAAGCGATATGGCACAATATGAATTATAGATCGCACAAACTAATAAACAAGAACAAGATTTAAAAGAAAATAAATAAGAAGATGAAACTGGCAGAGGAACCGAATATCTTATTAATAACAACCGATGGAGAGAAAATACAGTTTCTACCTTTTCTGCTGTACTCTAAATTGAGTGAAGAGTCTACCATTTATAGGAGACATGTCCAAACCCTAAAATTAACCTAAAAATATGAAAATTAGGTTAAAAATCGCGTAAAATCGAAAAAGAAGAAAAAAATTTGTGGGCTGACGGGCGACGAACTCCCTGTTCCAATTTTGCTCATATCGCTCGAGCTATAAGTAGGCATCTGTCCAGAGCCGTCAATTCACCTTTTTTTTTCCTTCTTGGACCCTATTTTGCCTTCAAGCCCAATACTCCACAACGTAAAGTTCTAGACCCTATTTGGACTAGATTTGGGTCACAAAATCCAACAATTACGGGAGGAAAGAAGAGGATGATATGATGAAATGGTTGGGGTACGATGTATCTAAAGCTGTTGAGACAAAGTACCTGATTCTACTTGGGATTTTAAGAGTGTACAGATTGCTGTCCTCAATTTTGGCCAAGACCGCTTCGATATCTTGAGGTCAATTTCAGTGCATAGTAAGTTCTGTTAATTTTGATAATCAGACGGTTATCTGGACGACGAGAGATATCGGAGACCAAGGATAAATGTATTGGGAGGGATATTGTACGTGGACAAAAGTTTGGAACAAGTTTAACAACACAAAAATGATGTTAAACTACTAAATAAATGATAGAAATCAATGAAAGGAAATAAGAAAAGAATGATATGAAAACATTCGAGGCAAGTGTTTAACAATTTATCTTTATGACAAATTTGTCCCCTCAACTGTGCTAATGGGTTAATGACAACAATCTCTCGAGATACAACGGAAAATATTCTTGGTATAGAAGCACTTCAAACTACAAGGCCAAACGAATCGAATTAGCATTTTCTCTCTACAAAGATAGTCTTGGTATGCAACTTTTGGAAGTGAATTTGCTATAATTTTGATGCCAGAATTAAGAGATATGTCAATTCATAAAAAATGAGGGATTGTGAAAGAAGAGACGCGCTTCAAAACTCTGAAACCTTTAAGGGACGCGACCCTTGCTGTCACTAATCTGTAGTCGATGTGCCGCTCGAATGGTAAAAGCAAAGACCTAGCATTGGCGTATCACTCAAGCGGCAGCCTTAGCCATTTTTCAATTAGATTTCTCCTCATTTTCTTACAACTTTGGACCGCAATTTCTTATTCATCTATAATTCATTTTGAGATTCCAAATATACTAAGAACAAATTAATCTATTTATTTTCATAATTTGACTATCGGATCAAGTCCGAATATTTGGTCAGAGTTTATAAGAAAGTCACTTTTCACGTTTCCATGGTTTTATACCGAACCATTTTTCTTCTCTTTTAACCAAATTCTAACAAATATGTACAATGAATGTTAGCGTTAAATTAACAAGATTTTCTGGTACTTGTTCTAGAGCTTCGACGAGGTACATATTTTTATGATAATATCTTTGTGCCATCTTAACTTGTTCGTCATAACGATCTGCTCTTACCGCTTCTGTATAACTAAAAACTTGTGTCTTTTCAAAATATTTATGACCATTTATCCACATTTATTTTTACTTGCAAATCATGTACTTAAAAAGGTGAAATAAAACTTGAATTCAGTTGAAAAACAAAATACGAAACTTAAATTTGAAACAAAAAACCTTAAGAAACTAAAAAATCAAATTACGATGTAACTTTCCTAACATAAACATTAACTCTCATGAAACTAAAGAATTGAAAAGAAAAAAGATCCTTAAATATGGCATTGCAACTTCGTTAACATGTTGCGTATCAACCATCCGGCCATCAATTTGTATGCGTGTTGAGTCAAATGAACACCGTCCCAGCTCATGTATCTATATGGATTGGGACACACAGTCGCCCCTGGATCTCCACACATCTTTGTTGGATTAAAATTGTAATCCCCTCCACTTCCACAACAAGCTTTTTGTACAGAATTTAAATCAAACCCTGCAATAATCAACATATTATTCAGTCATTTATCATCTAAAATAATTACAGTCTACTTGTTTTGTAACGATGAGATTAATCTTTGTTTCCTTACCAAGAAATCGGGCTCGAGATAAAACCCAGAGGAAGGAATTGTAGTAATCACCGTAGAGAATAGTAGTATTTGGATATTGGGTCTTCAACTCCTCGATGGATTGTTGCAAACGCTCGTTATGATAGATTGAAAAGTTATTTAGGTCTTTCAGACAATGAAAATCATCATAAGCAGTTGACTCATCTGTATGGAAACCGGTAAGGTAGATTGGAAGGCACCCGATAGGTAAATTTCCTGGTACAACTACTCGTGTCGCCCCAAAATCGATTACTCTCTATTTCATTAGGAAAAAAAAAATAGTTATAATACATATAAAAAGGACGAACTCTATAAAAAGAAGAAGAACAGAACTCACCCTAACAGCATTAGAGATGGTGGCAACAACTTGTGGTACCATCTCTCTCAATTCTTGAATGGATTTTCTTTGGAGTAGTGCATAATTATAATCGTTACCTCCTATTTCCCCAACCATGAAGAGAGAATTGGCGTTCTTCCGTTCACAATCTGAAACACAGAGAGAGAGAGAGAGAGAGAGAGAGAGAGAGAGAGAGAATCAATTATTTCTTACTGTAATTATGAGTAATTAATTGCTTTACTGAAGATTGAATGAGAAATTAACCTGTTTGATTTTGGCAGGTTGAATTGAAATGAGAGTGCATCCAATCCAGTTGTACATCAAGTGAACTCGTGGTAACTGGAGAGAAAATATTCATATCTGCCAGTTCTTTTACAGGTAAAGCAGTGGATCCAGCTACAGCGAAGTTTACGCCATGTTCGAAGTTCGCTTCGGCTTCTTGGTAAGGTTTGAGCAACGGAAGACCAGCTGATAATGCTGTAATACAAAGAAATAGTTCTTGAGTGAAGAAATAAAACTAATTACCAGACAAAGAAAAAAGGTTCTGGAGTAGATAATATGTTACCAAAAAAGTCGATCATTAGTAGACCATTTGAACATCGACCAGTTGCATTCCTGAACAAAGTTTCTCCGTAGGGAAGACTTGCAAAAGGAGAATGAGATCCCATCGGACTTTCTCGGATTAGATTGCCGGTGTCGGATAACGAATCGCCAAGTTGATAAATTTTATCAAAATTATGGCATCCCTTCAAGGAATCAAGAGAGTGAAATTTCTGGGCATTACTCAATCGCAAAGGATGAAGAAAGAACAAAGTAAAGATTAGAAAAATAAATCTGAAATTTGCCATTAGTTAGTGTATATGCAAAGAAAATTTGTTTTTGTGTATATGCAAATTAACGTGTAAATTAGTAATATTTATAGATCCAAACATTATCCTTTTTGAGACGATGTAGGATGTATAATGAAATTGGGAGTTGTAGTTTATTTAGGATTTGGACAAGCATGTAAAAAAAAAATTAACCAACTTACTGATTTTGGTAGGAAAATTTGAATTTTGGTAACCGTAGTGTCTTGGATATGGTTTATCTTTTATTTTCCCTACAATTTATTATATTGAGTAGGTTGATCCAAGCCTCCAACACTTAATTTTAGTACAAGCTACTAAAAAAAAAATTGTAGAAACAAATATTACTTATTAGTACTAGGGATGGCAAAAATTCAATCCCAATACTCGTGGGCCCCCGTCCCGAATGGGGCGGGGATGGGGCGAAAGTCATTATCCCGAAGCGAGTACAGGAAACATAGTCAATCCCGCCCCGATTCCGCCCCATCCCACTTTAATCGGGTATGAGGATATGGTAACGTAACAAAAATATCCAACGGGACGGGTTGGAATGGTCGACCCGTCACATACCCGTCCGCCATCCCTAATTAGTACCTTGAAATAAATAATATTTAGTATTAGATTTCATCAACTAAAAATTATTTAATTAACTTGCTTATTTATTCTCAACAAACGTTTGGACTAAAAAATCTTTTAGGCTAGACTAATATGTAAAAATAATATCACATAATTATTAACATAATTATTATTATTATTTTTTTTCACAGAGAATTTCCACATAAAAATGTAACTGAGCTGGCCCCCTAAATTCGCACCTAGTTTTAAGCTTAACCAAACATGCTAAATGATTTTTTTTTAAAAAAAAATAAGATGATGAAGACACGCTTTTAAGTTTTCATTGTCAAAAATCAGATATTATCATTTTTGTTCACAAATCAGGTTTTTATCAAAAATATTTTTAGTATATTCTTTTTTTTTTTTGGGTCTCCAATCTGTTAATTCTTGGAATATACATCTACTTTTTTAATTTTTGAAATTCAAATTATGCAAAATGTAATTCTTATCGTTTCGATATTATTTGGAGAAATATACTATTTTTCTCTTCTTTAAAGTCATTGTGAGAGGTCACGTGCATAAATTATAGATGTCATAATTGCTATATTTTATTTTTACATCACACATGTTATCAAGTCATAATTCAGCATGTTACACGAATGAGTCACGTTAATACAAAAGTCACAATTTTACATATATTTACGAACTCCTAACGACTCCCTACTATAATGGTGTTTGAAGCATGCTCTGATATGTAGAATGGTGATCGTGATTGGAACACTACAACAAAAACAGCCTACGGCAACGTTCAAAAATCGTTGCCGTAGGTCTACGGCAACGTTTATGAAGTATTGTAAATCGTGGTGTTGTCGTAGAGTGTCTATCTACGGCAACTTATAACACGTGTTGCCGTAGATGGCTATGGCAACACTTCACAAACGTTGCCAAATATGTTCCGAACCTTTTTCGGAAACATTTGATAACCGTTGATCTTGGCAATGCTACAAAAATGTTGATCTTGGCACTACTACAAAGATAGTTTGAGTTAGGTAAGACTCCTAACAATTTTCAGACGTTCTTACACC
>CAIGRF010058542.1:10023-23167 GCA_903798235.1 Fraxinus ornus
AGAAACGATCACTGAACTTTCCTAAACTTTCACTAACAGTCACTGGAGGACCAAAACACATGAATTGGATACTTGAGGACCTCCAGTGTAAATTTCATCTAATTTCAATTTCTCAAAATCTGCCCCTGATTCCAAATATTAACCACTTCTCAGCACTAAGCTTATCCACCCATTTGGAGCCACAAATCACGACTTTCCAGCAGCCAAAACCACCGGATCCAACCACCATGAGCCTCGCCTCATTCCCCTCTACCATCTCCAACCAACCACCAGCCACAAATCAAAGTAAGCAGCAGAAAATTCAACCTAAAAACACATATTTCGCTCACCCTTTTTCTACATAGAAATGATATCTTGATAATTACTGGTTTTGGCAACAGAGACTATCAATTTGTTAAATGATGAGCTGGGTGGCAAGGGTTGCATTTGGAGCATCTGATGAAAGGATTTTAACGCATCATTGATAAGCTGGATGGCAAGGGTTAAATGATTTCTGCGCATGACTTTTGTTAAATGCTCTGTACAGCACTTGAATTGAATGGATCCCTAATTTCGGTTCTTATTTGGATGGTTTTTTTGGGTGGAGGTGGCGATGGCGTTTGTGTGGAGGTGGCGGTGGTGCGGTGGAAGCGGTGGCGGCAGTGGCGGAATCGGCCGGAATTGGAGGTAAAACCGTGCGTAGGGATGATTTTTTTCGACGGTATGGGTGTGAGGAAAAAGTGGTTGGGGCAGAGTCTCCTCAGCATCACTATCAGGCTACGTTGTCAATAAAGCCCCAATGGCAGGTCGATTCAATAAGCTTTTCCCACTTTTTATTCTCCTTTTTCTTGCTCTAAAAGTTGTTATTACTCTAGGATTCGGCACAATAAGAACTGATAAATGGGTTTTTCTCGTGGAGGAGAAATAACTAAGAGGCGTAAAATGAGAAACCATATTGAAATTGCTGGAACTTTAAGTTTTGAATCGAAATGGGCGGGTGTCGAAGCAACCATTTGGGCTTGCAGTTGCAGCTAAGATTCTTGCCATGGCTTTGCTTCTCTTCACTGTGTAGCGAGAGAGTGTGCTTGTCGAATTTGGCAATTTCCGACGCCAGCTCTATAGGGTGTAGGTGGGAAAAAAAGTGGTGATTGGGCAAAATTTGAGCAAATGAAATTAGATGAAATTTACACTTGAGGTCCTCAAGGATTCAATTCATGTGTTTTGGTCCTTCAGTGACTGTTAGTGAAACTTTAGGTAAGTCCAATGACCGTTTCTACAAGTTTTGAACTTCAGTGACCGTTTTGTGATTTTGATATAAGTTCAGTGACCGTTTGTGAAATTAACCCGTTATGTTATAATTTCTCTCAAACTCTTTGTTATTAACTCTACAGAGAAATGCTATAAGTACAGGGGTTGTGCACAATCGAAAACAGTTGTCTTCCTATGCAAAATCTCATGTAGTTGCAAATTTATTCATTTCTATAAGGTGCATAGCCAAGATTTTTAACTTGAGGAAATTATGACGATCGATGGTGCTACAGCCTCGACTATGGGATCACTTAAGAGTGTCAACAACACAATGTTGTTTTGTAAACTGAGTGATATTTAGTCTTTGTTTGATATCCATTTTTTTAAAAAAATTCATTTTCAATCACATATTTTTTAATAAAAATAATTTTACTCATAAATTGAATAAATATTTTTATATTTCAACCATGCATTCTTCAAAAATTTAGGACATGTTCTTTTTACCTTTTTTGGTTTTCGATTTTCCAAAACAGTGAAAATGCATTCTCTTTCCTATTTTCGAAAACACATTTTTGAAAATAAGTTAAAAATTTACAAAAAAAAAGCCCTCAAATTGGGCGTTTTCAGTTATAATTAAGCCAAAATTTTCAAAACACGATTTTGAGTATTTTAAATCACTGCCAACCACCACCAAAATTTTCTAAAAAAAAAAGAAAAAATTGGGTGTTTTTATGCCAAAATTTTCAAAACAATTTTTTTTTAGAAAAATAATTTTTCAAAATGTCAAAAAGAATACATTTTCAACAAATTTAAAATGGACACTTAAAATACAAAATTCAAATTGAATTCAAAACTCAAAACACAAAATTGAAATACAAAGAGAACAACCCTTAATATTTCAAAACACATTTTTCCTTCGAAAGGGCTCAAAGGGCTTAAACAAGTGGAACAAGAAATAACTACACAGATAAAAAGTTGACTTAGGGCGTGATTGAGCCACATTATTTTGAAATAATGTATTTTGAAATAGTAGAGTGATGGAGAATGTGTGGTTGAAAAAGAAATAAAAATTATCGATGTGATGAAAAATATTATTTCATTTAGGAATTTGTGGATAAAAATGAGTAAAATGATGAAAATGAAAATTTTAATCCGGGGATATATAGCAACTTTTTTTTCCATATTCTTATCCTCTCTCGTGAATCTTTCCTTACTCGTTAAGTTACGCTGACAAGTTACACGTGTCGTATCCTGGTTTACTATTGGATTGGAAACTCTCTCAATTAGGAGAAAACCGGTGCATCCAATACACCGATTCAACTCTTCTATTGATGAATCCAAATTAGGGAATTCATCATCGTATAGAAAGAAATTACCAAATTATAATTAACGATGGGAGGCGGAGGAGCGATGAGGGCTGCGGCGAAGGTGGCTGGGATAACTCTGGGAAATGTCGGACTCCGAGGACTGACGCCGGAAAACTACCCGATTTCAGCCGTCGCTCGAATGGCTGCATCCGCTCCTCCAGTGACGTCAATGGCTTCGTCGGCTGAGGACGTGAACTTTGTGGCTTTGTCACAGTCCCAGGTCGATGTGCAGAGGCGGTGCTGGGAGCACGATGACTGGGAGTTCGCCGGCGGTGAGGAGGATCTGTTGGTTACGGCCGGAGAATCTTTGCCTAGAGTTGTATTTGGTGGCGTGCCGAGTCTTGAGGAAGCAAAAGAGGCAACTTCTGAACTCTCTGACGCTCTCGAAAAGTATGTTTTTTTCGTTGAGAAATTTGAATTTTTGAATGTTCGTGAAATAATTAGTCTTTATGATACTATGGTTTTGAAGTAATTGTTGGATTAAATCTTCTTACTATCTTGGACAGAATTTTTTGTTGAGTTGAATGTGATCGTATATTTTCGGGATTATATTAGTGCTCGGCACTTCACTTTGTGTATCCTTTTAATCTTAGTAGCATATGATATGAATGATTCATAAATGTTTTTTCCCTTTATATTCCCTTTCTACTTAAGGAAATTTTAATGGAAGTTAAATATTAGTTATTTTAATATCTTTTGTAGCAATAATTAGCCTCGAATTCAAGGTTTTAATGATATTTGAATTTCATTTTCCTTTTTGTATTTGCACTATTGATAGCAAGGCTTGAGGAAGGGATACAGATTGTTGAACTAACAAAGATCAAGTAACAGAGTCACTATTAGGCCATTTGTGTGCCTTTCGAATTATTACCTCAAGTTCAGGACCTATGATCCAACTTTCCTAATTATTGCTTGTGAAACTCTAGCTATTGCTGAAGAAAATCTTGGCTCTGGCAGGATGTGATTCTGTCCTCCTTTTGATTATCTTTTTGTTTCGGCATGCAAATGTTTGTTTGATAGTTTCGTTTCAGGTTATATCTATCTTCACCTGAATCCGTTGGATATGACAGTTTGCTTATAGAAGATCATCACCCAAGCTCATCAGTGCTGTCAGACTCACGAGTATTGGAGAACAAGGCCTCTGTTACCAATCGGTCTACACTAGTCTCTGGAGAGCTGACGCATGCTATTCAGGCATTTAGGTTTCTAAATGAAAGCTCTAGAGTTCAGGTTTTCTGTTGATATCTCTCGTTCTATTCTAGAATGGTGTGCATTTTTCTAATTGCATATGTATGAACTTGTTTTCTTTTCTTAATGTGCACGGACATGGAATATATAATTTGTTAATTTATTTTAAATGCAAAGTCGAATAGTAAATGCATGTTTGGAGTAGTAGTGGGTTCTATGGAATGTCCCGATAAAATTAAAGTTTGACCAACTTAAATTATAGGTTAAGCCAATCCAAACATGCACTAGTTTCAACATTGAGCATTCAAAGCACATGAGATTTCTGGGACAGCAAAAGATGCATATAATTTCATTAATGCTATTGCTCATCGGAACCAACCATAAATTTGTGATTATAATAGCTGAATCTGTTCTTGTGCTAGAATGTTGTCGCTTCAATTGTTCATGACACAAAGGTGTGGAACGCGGTGTTAGAAAACCAAGAACTTCAAGAGTTTCTCCAATCACACAAGAACAGTAAGAAATCTTGGTTATGACTTGTGTCTGTCATTCATCTAGTGACTGCTATCTTTATTGTGGTTATATTGGCATGTAATAATCTTCCAGATCAATCATCTCTGAACACAGTTGATACATCATCCGATTCTGGGGAATCTACGGCTGGGAGTGGGCCTAAGGATGTTTTCAAGAAAATCAAGGTAACAGTGGTAGATATGTTGAGCAGCTTGTCTGATTACTTTCGGAATTTCTTTGAAGTTGATAAAGCATCTGCAAATTCTAATGGAAGTACGAGATTAAACTCTTTAGACACGGCTTTGGAAGCATGCTTCATGGGATTGGCTGTCATGGCCATAATGGTAATTTTGATCAAAAGAGATTAGTCATCATCCTCCTTTTGCAGTGTGTGCATGAATTTGTCGAAGCTCATGTTATTGTGATGCAAATACAATGTACAATACAATACAACCTTGCTTGTCTGTTATTGAATTATACATTGCATATCATAGTGAGAAGTCTCTATGTAGCTCATGTGTAATTGTTGCCCTTTAAGCACAAGTTGATGGCGTTATCTTCGCAATTAACCACTTTGAGAAGTATTATTTCATCTCTGATGCGAGAATTTAATCATATTCCATGTCACTATGTTTAAATGTTAAATGCAGGTAAACTTTTTCAATGCAGTTTTCTTGAGACGACTTCTTGGTGTTTTTCGCTCCTAATTTTTTTTTTTTTCATCTCAATCTCCTAATTGGCAAAGGACTTCTTGTGCTTTTTCACAAACTTGGTGTCAATATGGGCGCCTAATTTGAACTGGCTGGATAGGCGCACTTACTTGGTTTTGATTTTAATCATATTTTTTTCTCAAAAATGATCGTCTCCCAAAAATCTTCACATGGGGTAATGGTTGCATTGTTCCATTCAATCTTGTTCTCATCTCTATTAGTAATGTTACAACTAAAAACTAAAGATATTACATCGATGATTTATTTATTTTTTTAAAAATAAAAATTGGAATTTGACTATTGAAATCTAATTCGAATCGTTTCAAAGCTGTTTGGTCGTTGGATCACTTCGGCCGTTGGACATGAACTGCATAACAAAATATTTTAATTTGATTAAATCCAAGATTTTTTATTTAATAAATTTAAAGAGTTATTTTCTTTTAATTTCCCAACTGATTTGTTACTCATCCGTCATTATAGTCCGACTTGTCCATCTAAATGGGCCTCTATACACACTTGGAATAAGCAAATCCTGTAACCAAACAATTCTTAGGGAAATACAATCCAAACGGCCCCTCCTTGTCTCACTGAAACCCTATTTCTCCCCCCCATTTTGCTTCCTCATATAGCCTCGCTCGTAAACTCCCAACTTCTGCCGCCGTCTCCTCCCTCTCCCCTTCCCCATTCGACAGTACACACAGAAAGCAAACACTAGAATGGGTCGTGTAATCAGGGCACAACGTAAGGGAGCAGGCTCTGTTTTCAAGTCCCACACCCACCACCGCAAGGGACCGGCCCGCTTCCGCTCCCTCGACTTCGGCGAACGCAATGGGTACCTCAAGGGTGTTGTGACAGAGATAATTCACGACCCTGGGCGTGGCGCCCCTTTGGCTCGTGTCACCTTCCGGCACCCGTTCAGGTACAAGCACCAAAAGGAGCTCTTCGTCGCCGCCGAGGGAATTTACACCGGCCAGTTTCTCTACTGTGGCAAGAAGGCCAGCCTCGTCGTTGGCAATGTTTTGCCCCTGAGATCCATCCCTGAAGGTGCTGTTGTTTGCAATGTTGAGCACCATGTTGGTGATCGTGGGGTTTTGGCCAAGGCATCTGGGGATTACGCTATTGTTATCTCCCATAACCCAGACAATGGAACCTCCAGGTATCCTTTTATATATATTTATGTTTATTTACTATTCGTGGTTTATTTGCACGTGTAGTTAATGATTATAGGTTAAAATTTGGAATTGTGATCACTGCACTATTTTGTTTATATTGATTTGAATATGTAACATTCTGTTTGAATTGTAGTTTTTGTTTTTCGTTATTTATAACGATTTGATGAGATTTCAAAGCAAAATGTCTATTGATTCTCGCTGTATATAACAATTCAAAATATTTATGGATTAATTTGACGATAAGCTTTACGTTTTACAATTGGTCTCGTATGACTGTGTTTCTTCTTCGGTCTTCTTATTCTCAAATGATGATAGTGCTGAATTTTCTGAGGAATTTTTGTCATCGAACATGTAACGAAGCATAAATAGTTTTCATGATCTTTATGTACGATTAGAGACGCATGCTTCGTGATACGTACACTTCTTTCCGAGTCTTAATTTCGACAAAGTGGTACATTGGGTGATAGAGAGCACGTGTAAATTGTTCATCTTAGGCCCAAGGACGAGAGGCAATGTATTTTATTCCAGTTTCTTATTCTGCTGATTCATGTGTTGATAGGATTAAGCTCCCATCAGGAGCCAAGAAAATTGTCCCGAGTGAGTGCCGTGCCATGATTGGCCAGGTTGCTGGAGGAGGACGTACTGAGAAGCCACTGTTGAAGGCCGGAAATGCCTACCACAAGTTCAGAGTGAAGAGGAACTGTTGGCCTAAGGTTCGTGGTGTTGCTATGAATCCGGTGGAACATCCCCATGGTGGTGGTAACCATCAACACATTGGTCATGCCAGTACCGTTCGCCGTGATGCACCACCTGGCCAAAAGGTTGGTCTTATTGCTGCAAGGAGGACTGGTCGGCTTCGGGGTCAAGCTGCTTCTGCTGCAGCTAAAGCTGATTAGTCTAATTTTGGTAGTGTCTGAATCTCATTTGCAAGTGCGGTCATGGTGAAGCTATACAAGATTTTGTTTTCGTGGAATTTATTATGCTAATCCGAATATTTTTGCTTTGATTTATTTTGGGAATATTGCTTCAATCTCATTTGTTAGCGAATTCACGAGTTTTCCAAATTCCAATACAGCGTCATGTCATTTGAATCATGGAAATAAAATTCCAAAATCGGAAGGAATGAACTCGAACTATGGACATACAACTTGAACTTGCCAAGATAATGATTGTTTTCTCGAGCATAATTCTATCTCCTAATTTTAACTAACCAGAAATCTTCTTCAATCATCATAAAAATCTCAACGACAACATTCTAAATTAAGGGCTTGTTTGGTAGAGATTAAAATCAGGTTAAAATTGAAAAACTAGCCATTATTATTAACTTTTATTAGACGAGTGAGATTCAATAACGATTATATTTTCAATTTTAATTGAATTTGAGCTTTACCAAATGCATGCCAAAATTTATTAAATTAACTCTTAATCTTTGTTATTTTCTGATGAAAATAAGAAATAGGATAAATTTCTTGAGGGATCTGCTATGGGTACAATTAGCATTTTTCATTTCTGTGATAGGCAAGGACTCTGCATAACTTGTTTTGCACAAATGGTTCCTAATATATGACACTAATGTGAAATCAGGACCCATCGTTTCAATCCTAACATCCGCTACCTGTGTCCCAACCACCCTAGTCCCTTGTCTTCGAACCCACCCCGTTGTCGTTGCCACCAGGCCCAACACTACCATCATTATTCAAGGAAGAATTTTATTTAAAGTTCGAAGCTTCAAAAAAAGATAGAGAGGGGAATTTAGAATTTTCTTCTTTTCTCTTGCTTTTGTCAACATTTGTATCTTGAAATTAGAAACTATAGTATTGGATTTTTGAGAAGGGATTTGAGCATCTTGCAATAATAAGGTTTGTCTAATGTTTGTACGAAAAGAGCTCTTTTGTATCTTTTGGTCAAGCGTACAAAGAATTTGCGTTTTCTTGATTTTTAAAATTTATAGAAATTTACAAAAACATAAGCACGCATGGAGGAGGAGTCTAAAAATCACATAAAGAAAAAAGGAAAAGTCTGAAAAAGTAATTCGAACATTTTTTTTAAGAGATTGTTTCTGCTATAAGAGGAAGTGTGGCATGAAATGAAAGTAGGGAGGTCGGGTAATGGAAGTCAAATGGGTTTATGGGGAAGATAAATAACCCTTTATTTTTTTACATTTATTTGCGTTAATTAAATTTAGGGTATTGTCGTTTTATTTAAAAAAAAAAATTACTTTTTGGAAGTCATCCATCGGGAAAGAAAACAATTTCCGCACTTAAATTTCTATTGAGGATGTTAATGCTAAGCTTGAAAATATGAGTCCTGATTCCCCGTGAGTGTCATACATTAGGGACAATTGGTGCAAATAATCTGCTCCCTATTTCCCTCATTCACACCTTCTCAAACCATATTCTCCCTCTAGAAACCTCGCTAAAACTCTTGTTGCAGCTAAATGGCGATGAGAGTAGCGGCTACCCAGGCGCCGGTGGCTTCCTTTGTGGCACCTAGGGGTGTAAGGGCTCTATATTCGTCGTTAACTTCAGGCTTTCCCTTTAATCTACCACAAAGTCAAACAGAGAAGCCTCCTCCGGCCGAACCTTCCACAAATCTCTTTGTTTCGGGTACATACCGCATCATCTTCTCCAAATGCCTTTCATTTCTTTAGTACTTTTCCTTCTTTCCTTTTGATTTAATATAGTTTTTTACTTGGCGCTCTTAATTGCTATGTTGCCTAATTATTCATCGGTTTAGTTTAGGGAAAAAAATCGATTGGATGTGAAAGATTTTAATTTTGATATTTCTGGATTTTCTATTGAACAGGTAAGTTTACTGAGCATATTTATGTATTCACTAGTCGGTTAAGTCAAGTGAGTAGGTATCGGAATTTATACTTTCTGCGATATGAGTCATTAAGAACGTAAGATTAGCGGGTTGTAGCTATCATAGTTATCAATGATGTTTAAATTTCCTACCTTGATGTATTTAATCTCTCATCATTGCGATAAGAGAACAATGCAAAAATTGTTTTGCTATCTTGTTAAGCTTACCGATTGATTCGACGAAAGCATCCACCTCTGAAACTCAGTATAGAAAACTGGATTGGTTATTTTGATAACTAGTAAATTGTTTCCATATTTTGGTTGGCCGATGACCCAGCCCAACCATCTTCGGTTTAAGGCCATAATGCAGGATGCTGCATTAGTATGATCCTGTGAATAAATAATTAAGATGTTATACCAGAAGTAGCTATAATCTAGAAGTTTCCCATATCAGCACTACTATCATCCTCTACTATCATTTATTTCTCATTCTCTCTGATTGACTTCCACCTGAAATGGAGTTTTCCACTTCTGCGTACAGGTAGGAAAAAAGAAATCCATAAAAACTTTCTAAACTAAAGCGAAAATAGCCGAAACAGTTTGGCTAATGAGGAAAAAGCCTAGAAAAGGCAAGGCAATCAAGTACGCAGTCACCGTGAGGCTTACCCTCAAGGTGTAAGACTCCATAAGTCAAGATACAATCCTTGAAAAATAGCACTCAAGGCATTCAATGAAAGCAAGCTTTGCATGAAACGCACCTCAAGGCAGAAGCCTTCGACGACATTTAAAACAATGGATCTAAGATTTGGAATTTTCCAGCAACGTTTCATGTTGAAATGCATCGTTTAACTATTTATTTAGGAGAACTTTCTTTATTCGGAGAAAAAACTTCTTTAAGCAATCATCTGGAGGTAACAATTGGGAGTGTAGCTGTATATGATTTTCTCTTCATCTCTATTCATCATTTTCTTCTACTCCTCTTGGTAGATGTAATTGTTCTGGCCAGTGTCCGGCAACTGGAGGAAAAATCATCTTAACGTATATTGACTCGATCAGCATCTGTTTCTTTCCCCCAATTTCCTGCCATCACGAAATCTTCTTTTGAATTATAACTTGAGTAGTAATGATTCCTATATGTTATGCAAAGATATATTGTAGTTTTGGAAAAGCTAGTTCTTAATTTTATGCTTGTCATTTCAGTCCATGTTACTTTTCTCGTACTTCAGTGGAAGCTGCTTCTGGTGACAAAGTCATGTCCCACCTTCTTTTTTTTTTAATGAGAATTGTTTGTATTTAACTTTTCATAGAGAAATCAAGATGCAGTATTGCATCTTTGCAAAACCAGTAAACCCCAATGTGCTCTGGGCATATTTCTCTGTTTCATGTGTTCATTTTGTTTCTCTATTTTCTGTTTGCCTTTTTAATTATAAAATAATGTTACTCTTAGACCTCTAGGTATAGTTGTATTCTTTGGTATTCAGGGCTGTAGGCCTGTCTGCAAGTTTCATTGGACTTTTTTTCCCCTGTACTATGTTCAGGGCTAAGCAAACGCACAACTACCGAAGGGCTTCGAGATGCCTTTGCAAAGTTTGGTGAAGTGCTCCATGGTATGTTCCATTTTCACTTCCTTTGAAAATTAGACCTATGTAGTTTTCACCCCAAATAATGAATGCACATTTTTTTCCCCCTTGCAGCCAAGGTAGTGACTGACCGCGTATCTGGCTATTCCAAGGGTTATGGTTTTGTAAGATATGCTACTCTAGAGGAAGCTGCAGCTGGTATAAAGGGAATGGATGGTCAGGTGAGTTGAAATGGCTGAATGGATACCTTCTAGATCTAGTGAATAAAAAACTTTTTTCTGATCTTTAATGCACATTTTAGCTCTAGTCTCTGTTTGGAAGGAGATCGTGGGAGAGGAATTGTGTAAAGGGTGTGGGTAGAAAAATGGGATTGCGTCTTTCACTTTTGGAAGAATAGAAAGAGCGTCTTTCACTTTTGGGTTGTTTTTTCTTGTCCTCTTCACTTTTCCTTTTACAAAGTTGGGAAGGGGGTTACTGTTTGGAAGGTTGTGTAATGTTTTATTCCTACCCTGAAATAATATGCAGGATTCTATATCTTCAAATGGCAGACAACTTCCTCTCCTCCTAGTTTTCTTTGAGCTTTACCTAATTAGAGAGAACAAAATATTTCCTGTTACCATGATCATCTCCCAGCTTTTCATTTTCTGAAGTTATTATCTCTTCCTCTTAAGGCCTTTCCCCATGGAACTGTAATTATCTATTAAAACTTGAGGTTTCATTTTAAAATGTCAATCTTATTTGAAAGAGCAGTCCAATTATAAATTGGTACATGTTTTCATCTTTATACGACGTGAGATTTATCCATCAACATACTCTCACAAAATGGTGTCTCGTTTGAGCAGATCAATCTTGAAATTCGTGTATTCGTTTTTATGAGTCTTAATTGGATCGAATTGCACGTTGGAGATTAATGGATTTTATTACCATATTAAAACTTGGGTTCCATCTTAAAATGTCTTTATTAGGAGGAGTAACTCAAACTCTTATAAGTTGGTCTTTTAAGATGGAACACAAGACCTAATATTATCTAGTGCATGTGGGGTGATGAACTTCATCTTGATGGTTGATATATGCTAATATAGTACTTGGGTAACTTATTTAGTGGTAAAATGGTTGATATATGCCCATATACAGCATATCTTGTGAAGTTAGATTTGTAGTAAATCTGCACCTTGGAATCCCTGCATGATAAGGACCAAACTGAATGGGGTCGTTTAATATTTTCACTTTGGTGATGGGTTGGCATGCATGTTGAGCATGCCAGTGCAATTCTTTGGTCATTTTTTTTGTTGTTGGGGTGGCAGAAAAGTTGCCTTGGTTCCATATTTTGAATCTTGAGTATTCTATGTTTTCTTTGTAGTTTCTGGATGGATGGGTTATTTTTGCGGAGTATGCGAGACCTAGACCACCTCCTCCATCATTGAATAATGCACCTACATACAACCAGAGCTGATTGGAAGAAAGGTCCGCTGTGCGAAATTTGCCATTCTTTGGATCAAATAGAGCATTTAAATATCAAAGTGATGTGTATTTGGCTTGTGCGCCTTTCTCTAGTTAGTAATTCTGAAGATAGATGAAGGTGCACCATCTAAACTGTGCTTTTGTCAATTAAGGGGAACATTTTTGTATGAACAAATATAAAGAACCAAATCCTATGTTTTGCTATTTTTGGCAAAATAATTTAGGAATCCTTCTACTATGGTATAAATCTTGATGAGCGATTCAATATTTTTGAATAGCGGTTCTGAATTTAAGTTGATTTTATTTTGCATCTTTTTCAGGTTTTCTATAAATTATAAACTATTAGAAAGAGTGAATCGAAACCTAAATTTTTAGCACAATCATCCTTATTCCATGATTTTCCATTTTTCCTACCTTAAAAAAGCCATTTTAGAAAATAAACTCGAATTTATTTAGTAATTATATTTTGAAGTATTTAAGCATTTTTTTTTCTAGTTTAATGTGCTAATTAAAAGTAGCCTGTGTCTTATTTGTTACTTAAATATGTCAAGAACGTGAGATTAAGTAAATTTTGATAAATGTGTGTGAATCACAAGTGAAAAATCAAATACTTAGCAAGAAAATCACGAGGCAAGAGACTTCCAATCAAATTCTCGGTTTTTGTGGAGAGGGCAAGTTGAATCAATTTAAACAAAGAATTAATTTGATATGAGCCTCTTCGTTATGAACATTGTACAAAAAGTTTGATTATGACCCTGTATGTCTTTCTCCAATCACTACCAACACAAAGAAAACTCCGATTAAATGAAATCTTATCTTCTTTTGAAATATCCATTTATTGTATTGTGACGCGACACTTAAATTTGTAAAATAATTTTGGTAGGAATGGCAACGGAGCGGGTATGGGTCGGGTCATAGGCGGACCCACAAAGGGCCCAGCGGGGGGCGGCCGCCCCCACTGAAAAAAAAAAAAAAAAACAATTTTTACAGTTTTTTTTAGCTTATTTTCTATCTCGAATGCAGCCAGGATCTCGTGAAACTCATGTTTTGTATGTAATCTTTTTCTCTTTAATCTTGTTACATATTCTTCAATCTCATAGAGTTGGATGATTAAATTTCCTT
>CAIGRF010058571.1:7802-18502 GCA_903798235.1 Fraxinus ornus
TTTCGTCTCCTACGGAAGCAGCACAGCAATCTGCAGAAGTTTCAGCGAACTCAATGAAGTGTATTTATTTCGAAATGAATATCAGAACGAGAGAGAGGGAGGATGAGATTCAATGCAGAGAATATTTGCAATGAAAATGATGTAATTATTTGGTTGCGGGGCGGGCAATTTATAGAATCGTTCGTGGCCATTTGAACGTCCTTCAAACCTCTTCAAAACAGTCGCTACTGTTCAGACAGGTCCCAAAAACCGAACGACACCATGGTTCAGTTAAAAGTCGGCTGTTAATTGGTTAAAAATCGGTTAACAGACCATCCAAAATAATTTTCTGAAAATAAGCCCATTAAATTAATTACAATTTGATTCAAAATTAAATAAATTTTGCCCAAAAAAATAATATAGTACAGGAGGCACCCGCACACGAATCGGACTGGACCAGGGCTCGGGCACAAGCACATGCTCGTGTCGAGCCGGTTGGTTGGTTGGACGGCAACGGCGTGCACGTGTGGGGTTTAAATTGAATCACATAGGATATATGTACCCCCCTTCTAAAGAATATGGTACTCCTTGGGGTCCAAACTCAATTCTCAAACTTGCACTATATAAACCACACTAAAGTTTCATAACTTTCCTATGTGGGACAAGTGTGTGAGAATTTTCCAATAAATCAAATTCTTCACCATTTCGTAGTTCCAAGTGGGTTACTTGGACATTAAATATTTCATTCAATACTAAATAGTTTTCGATAAATAAATATATCATGTCAATCCTCTTGCGGAATAGAATATGAATATGTTAGGTCCCGTTAAAAATAAGGTACGGGTCCCACTGAAATTTGGACTCAAAGTTGACCAATTTCACAAAAATAAAAATCGTTTTCCAACAGGAGTCCAAGGCCGTCTCCCCATTGCCGAAGACACGATCGTGTGTGCTTAATTTTTTGGTCTAATGTGCATGTAACATACACATGGATGCGAGTTGAGCGGGCAACTTTGATCTACGTGTCATCGAATTTCAAAGTCAACATTTCTTTACTAGTGCTCTTGAATTCGGGATGATTTTTATTTTATTCCTTCTTCGAAGAGAGATCGTCTTTTTTGACCTACAAGAGTTGATTTATATTTTTGTTGCAAGCATATCGTACAAATAGCCTAATTGTTCAACAAGCACGGTGCAAACACCACTTACCACGTGTCGGTTGGCTCTAAAAGAGAACTCATAACCCACTCGACAAAGCAACACACTCACATGCAGATCCCGGGACCCACTTTCCGGAATTTAAGTCTCTATGAACACGGACTCATGAAAGGTCGACTTCTTACCTCAGATTTTTAAATTGTGCCGTGATTTCCGAGTGGTGGATTTAGTCGTTGTTTGTCTCCCATTCTTTTAATATTTTTTTTCTTTTATTTTTAATCATACATTTTTTATAAAATAATATTATCCAAGAATTCAAAAAAAATCTATATTTTTTAATCGTATATTCTTCGTTAAATCACTGTATAAAAATTCATTTTTATCCATAAAATAAAAATAAAAATGGATTCAAACACTACACCCACAGTCAAAGTTTCAGCAGTAAGAAAAGTCAAACATTTGAAGGAAAGACATGCAATGAATGATGTTTGTTATTTGTAGGGACGTTGGTCAATTAGTCCACGTGGGTTTTCATGTGCACTGGCACCCAATAGAAAGCCCCCACCGAAACATACGAACAGTGGAAATACTGGCGGGACCCAAATCTCGAAATCCCTAAAAAAATCACACACACGCATTCCATCATGAACTCGCATCGACATGGACGAATAAGGGCCGCTTAATCTTGTACACGTGTCGGAACATGAATGGTCAACAAGAATTTCAGCCGTCCCGTTCTCTTCTCTTTCTATATAACACGTACACGCACTCATGTTTTCACTTCAACGGTCACAATTTTCTCTAATCTTTATAGACTGCACTGCCAATTGCTAATTTAGAACGACAGTAAAAATGTCGCTGGTAAAATCAAAAGAGTTGCCAGAATCTGAAACATCCGGCGACCTGAAAACGGAGCTCTCTTTGGGTTTGCCGGGTGATTCGCTAGTTCAGAAGTCTGGTGTCAAGCGTGGATTTTCCGACGTAGATTTGAAGCTGGCGAACGATGCCAAAGCTGAATCACAACCTCCCTCCAAGTATGTAATTTATCTGATGGCACATTATTTTTCTCATATCTATTGTGAAATTTCATGGAAGAAATGAAGATTCCTTTCATATGGTTAATTCCAAATTTACGATTTCAATACTTCAATTGCTATATCTTAAAAACTAAGAAAAAATTCACAATTTTGGCTATGGGAGATGTAGTCAATGGTTCACTTACTCAACACGTAAAAGATTGAAAAATTAGTCTTTATTGTTGACTTTTATCAGATGAGTAGTACCAAAAACTGTCATATTTTTAATTTTAATTGAATTTTAATCCCTACCGAACGGGACGTTAAAAAAAATTATGTCCCATTTTTCTAAAATTCTTTTTTTACTCGGAACTCATTTTCAAATCCACAACTTTTATTAACTTTTTAATTACATATATTATCAACTTTTATTAAAATCTATTAAAAATTTGATTTTTATCTAAATTAAGTAGTAGCCATATTTATAGCATATTCAACTGTGCATCTAGATGCAAATTGTGAGCTACACTCAACATTTACACTAGCATTCTAGGTTCATGAATCTACGTAAAGCTCGATCAATTCATTTTGAACCCATTTGACAGGACTTTTGAGAAGTCAAAAGAAAGTTATTTTAGATTTATTTGATTAATTTTATAAAAATGCTTATTTTTACGCAAAATAAAAATAAAAACAAAAATCATATCAAACAGACGCTATGCTGTCTAATTATATTCCACAAACATAAACATGGTCATATAAAATAGTACTCCACAATATTAAAGTTTAGTTATTTGTAATATTTAGTCTTGTATAGTACAAAATGTGTCTTTGGAGTCGTAAAAATTTTGTTATTTTGACACTAACGTAAGAGCGATTTTTAATATAGGGCTCAGGTTGTGGGATGGCCTCCAGTGAGATCATACAGGAAGAACTTGATAAAAAGTTGCAAATACGTGAAAGTAGGCGTAGATGGGGCTCCATATTTAAGGAAAATTGATCTGGAAATATACAGTAGCTACCAGGATTTGTTGACTGCAATGGGAGATATGTTTACATGCTTAACCATATGTAAGCACCGTATTTAATTGATTCTAATTTATATTTATTTTTCTCATAATTAAAGTATTAATGATGATTAAATTAAATTTTGTTTAGGTAATGTGTTGAACGAGAAGAAGCTCGTGGACTCTGCAAATGGTGAAGAGTATGTGCCAACTTACGAGGACAAAGATGGAGACTGGATGCTAGTTGGAGATGTCCCTTGGAAGTAAGTTCCCAAATTTATCCTAAGAATACCATCAACATCATTGATCGAACTTTTTTGGTGATTACTCTAATGGAAATATAGGACGAGACTCGTGAGGAAATTTATCTTACGATTTTTTAGTGTTAGCATGCGTGGCAATGGCTTGAACTGAGCCGGCTCGACACATGAACACGTGAGCACGGCCCAACCATACTGATAAGCCTAGCTCAGCTCGAGTAGAGTTGAGCTGAGCCGACCACGGGCGACATCTTTTGTATTTTAATTTTTTAAAAAATTAACAGAATAAGTCCAAAAACATAAAAAAAAATTAAAAATATAACTAAAGCAAAAAAAAAATGCAAAAAAGAGCTAGTTCCCGAGTCCAAATGAGCCGGTTCATGATAAAAAAAGGGATTTGGCTCAGCCCGTGGTTCGTCTCAAACTGAGACCGAGTCGCACATGGGTCTAGATGAGCCGAGGCCTCGAGCCGACGAGAGGATCGACCTGTTTTAGTTTGGTGCTAATCACATTTTTGGTATTTATGTTTTGCAGAATGTTTGTTGAATCATGTAAGAGACTGAGGTTGATGAAAAGCTCTGAGGCAATTGGATTAGGTGCAGCAGCACCAAATACACCTTCAAAGGGCTCAAGCTCAAGCTGTTAAGGATTTGGTCGGGGAATCTACTACTGAGCAACTGTACAGACCTTCATTTTCATTTGAGGAGTTATACATGCTCTAGAGTTTAGGGTATATTAATTTGCTAGCCTGTTGTGTTCTTGGACAAACCTTGATAATATAATTAGTATAATTTAGTTTTTTTTTTTCGAATAATTGATACAAAATGTCTCTATCCTTTGTCATCTCGCGAAAATCATTTAGTGGGTTGACCAGAATACTCATAGTGAAAGTCAAAGGAATTGTACCCTTATTTTCAAATAGAAAAAAATAAGGGAGAAAATATGTCTACATGATCAATGAATACATTGCACATCATATATATATATATATTATCCTTTTTTGACAAATATCTTTTCAATATCACAAAAGAATTGTCTTCACATATGTTTCCCCAACATATTAAGAGGACGTTTGAGCGNTAGTATAATTTAGTTTTTTTTTTTTTTCGAATAATTGATACAAAATGTCTCTATCCTTTGTCATCTCGCGAAAATCATTTAGTGGGTTGACCAGAATACTAGTGAAAGTCAAAGGAATTGTACCCTTATTTTCAAATAGAAAAAAATAAGGGAGAAAATATGTCTACATGATCAATAAATACATTGCACATCATATATATATATTATCCTTTTTTGACAAATATCTTTTCAATATCACAAAATAATTGTCTTCACATATGTTTCTCCAACATATTAAGAGGACGTTTGAGCGCCATTTTTTGCTCATCATTAAAAAAAATATAGTCGTTGCAAAATGAAAGTTACGAGATAAAAGTCAAAAAAAGAGGCTAAGTGGGATGGTAACATTTCTTCTAAAAATGAGGTAACAAATAGGCTCCAAATAAAAAAATTTCATTAACTATCAATGCTTTTTAATAATCTTATCTCAATTGAGTTACTCCAACTTCAATTTAATTTCAAATTTCATTATTTTGTCAAATATGTTACCTATTGTCATCCAAATTGATAAAAAGTCATTTAGTCGATAGTCACATTGTAATAAAATGAAGGTTATGACAATATAAGACGTGTATTCTAGAACACTGTTACGATAAATTTTCGAGGAAGTTGCTCTAATCTATTTGAATTTTTTTTTATTAGAACTTTTAGAAAAAAAAAAAAAACGAATATGATGTAGCTTTCTCAATAAGTTCTTTTAAGAAGGTAGAATGTGTCCCAATTAGGCGCAGAATAGATGACCCATTTTGGTATGAGGGTTGCTTGAGCAATTTTAACTTGGGTCATGAAACATTCCGTGGTGAAATTTAAAATTTAAATAGAAGTTGAGCTATCCAAATGATGGCAAATAAAATTGATCCATGATCTATTGAAGTTCCAAAGATTCTTAAAATTGGACTCGATCGATCAATCCGATCAAAAAACCATAAACCGATAAAGTACCTATTTGATCGATGCATAAAAATTGTATATCTAAAAATAGGAGAAAAATCGGCCAACTAGCCGATCTTACAGCAAAATTGATGTGAGATTGGAGGATTGATTTTTTGAAAATCAAAAAAAATTGAAGTGAGATTGGCAGCTTGGTGATGTAATAACTATAGAGGAAGGCTGTTTTGGGGTCAGGAGTATAAGGGGTGCTCGAACCCTGATCAACTTAGGCATAACCCGCGGTTTACCTCCGCCAGTTATTGAGGGGCCGGTGACTGGTGGTCTATGAAATTAGTCTGGCTAAGTTGGAATACCTGGNGAGGGGCCGGTGGTCTAGGAAATTAGTCTGACTAAGTTAGGATACCTGGGGTACCAAAAAAAAAAAAAAAAAACCTTACAACTATTGATGGTGTATTACAGCAATTACTGTATTGGTTTAATAAGGTGGGATATACTTTCTTTCTTGATTTTTTTTTTTGAATTTAATTACTTTCTTAGAGTCTGTTTGAGCCATTTTTTTTTTTTTGGGTGTAGAATGCATTTTGAAATGGTAGATTATGAAGACGTGGTTAAAAAATAAGATTTTTTTTTAAATTTGTGTGTGTAATATTATTTTAATGAAGAATGCGTAAATGCATTTTGAAAAAAATGGGAATCAAACAAGGACTGATTCAAATTTTCCCTATTTCTCATTTATTTGTTATAATAATAAACTATAAAAATATTTAAAAGACTCAATTATTTATACTTTTGTCTATATTTGTTGTCTCATTTCTATTGATATTTGAAAATTTGAAATAGACCTAATAAAAATTAGTTGAAATCAAATTATTAAGCGATTTATATCTCTATATATATCATTTTGAAAAAAATAACATATTTTTCTCAAATTTTTGATATATTATTTTATTTATTATTACCCGTCGGAACCCAATTCGAAATTTTTTGACCCATTAAATTTTCAGATCATAAGAATCGATTTTCAAAATATTGATAATTATTACGCATAATTTGATGAATTTAATTCAAGTTCCAAGCTTGAAAAAGAAAGCTTATAGCCCATAGTAAATAAAGTCACCCAAATCAACGGCCATTCAGAAGCTCCCAAATTACCTGTCAGAGCTAAATCCCCGCAACCCATTCCATTTCCACCGACAGCAGTACCGTGAAAACAGGCTGTACAGAAATTTTTACGCTCATAAATCTGTGATCCGAAGTAACCCATATCAACCATAAACAACACAATCGATTTGACTCATTGTCTTCTTTTGTGATCTGAAAACAATCTGAAGTTTCTCTCTCTTAACACATCAAGTAAGTTTCTTTCTACTTCCATCTTCACTTTATAAATCATCCATATCTAATCAGTAATTAAACTTTATATTTATGGAAATGGTAGTATTCAGTTGCATGATTTTTTCTCTTTTCTTGAATTACTTTTGTGGGTTTCTTGTATTTTTTCCGCAGGGTGTATTTCGTGACTGAAAATCATGTCCGGGAGCGCAGATTTGCATCCGTATGGTGCTCAGATAAGTGTGTCTCATTCAATTTATGATAATACGAACAATAGCAATGGAAATTGCCGAAATGGGTTCGACCCGAATTCAAAGAAATTCAAGATTTTCATAGGGTATGATCCGCGGGAGGATCTCGCTTATGAGGTCTGCCGCTACTCTCTATTGAAGATGTCCTCAATCCCTATTGAGATATTTCCCATTAAGCAATGTGAAATGCGCGAAAAGGGTGTTTACTGGCGGGAAAGAGGGAAGTTAGAGAGCACTGAATTCTCATTCTCGCGGTTTTTGACTCCATATCTGGCAAATTATGAGGGATGGGCCATGTTTGTGGACTGCGATTTCTTGTATTTACGTGATATTAAAGAATTAGTTGATCTGATCGATGAAAAATACGCAATAATGTGTGTTCAACACGATTACACACCTAAAGAAACAACGAAAATGGATGGGGCAGTTCAAACTGTGTACCCGAGGAAGAATTGGTCTTCAATGGTGTTGTACAATTGTGGGCACCCAAAGAATCGAGTGCTAACCCCGGAAGTGGTGAACAAGGAGACTGGCGCATTTCTTCATAGGTTTCAGTGGTTAGATGACGATGATATTGGAGAAGTCCCATTTGTGTGGAACTTCCTTGTTGGACATAATAGGGTTGTTGAAGGCAACACGAGCACATTCCCCAAGGCCATACATTATACGCTAGGGGGGCCATGGTTCGAGCAATGGAAGGATTGTGAGTTTGGGGATCTGTGGATGAAAGAGTTGGAGGAGTACAAGAAGGAAGCTGAGAAGAAGGTGGATTAGGTGATAAATGTATGCCTTGATATTATTTCATTCTATAGCCAATGCAAGTAGCACTTGCCTGTTTACCATTTGTTTCCTGAAATTTTTCTGCATGTTTTCTTGGGGGATGTCAACCAATGGAGTTGGTATTTCCCACTAGTTTTACAGGTTCATGACATAGTTTTATATCTATTTTAAGATGCCTATCATTCAATTTGTACTGGTTCCTTTTGTTAGTTTAATGATATTCTTGAGATCTGATAGTGGTAATCACAATTGTTGGCAAGTATTGCTTGGACAAAAACATTTTTACTCTAATTACATACGATGTTAAGGTTTTCTCTCCATTTTTTGTAGTATTTTAGTTGGGAATTCTTTCCATGAATGAATGAACACAGGTTGATTTCGATTGTTATAAATTAGTGCATTTTCCTTTCTTTTGAATATGTATTTAAGCTTTAAACTTACTTTAGTTGGAAGACAGTTAATTATTATACATTTTTATCAACGTCTATTTTATTGTACGATCAATGGTCATTATGTTTGAGATTGCTCAAAAATGTATTAGCCACGACAAATGGTTTGGCTGTGGAAGACTACACCGGAGTATTGGCTCCTCTTATCGTATGCTGCTGCAACCATTTTGTCTGAATCGTCTTTGTGCTTTATCTAAGTTACGATCATTTTGTCTAAAACGTCTTTCATGTCATCTGTTACTTCATGGAGATATGGAAAATTTAAAAAGAGGGAATATGAAGTTTACTCTGTAATCTGAAGTTCTGAACTTTCACAGGAACTCTGTAAGATCAGGTTTTTTCATATGAAATGTGAGTTATTCCTGTACCTGAACTTGTTTGTTTTGCCTTGCTGAATAACCATCAACTCCTCCTGTATCTGTTATGATATATTAATTTACTCTTTTTTGACGGGTTCGAAGACAGCATAAATTACAAATTCCCTTATACATGACTTTCCCCGTATGTTGTTATCAAGTTAGTAAAATAGTTGTCTTACAATATAACTGATGCTTTTGCATCCTTGAGGAGACTATCTATTTACTTCCTTTTCAAGGTCTATAGTTCTAGTTTCTTTGATAATGGATATACTATATAGATAATTCACTCGTTTGGATACGTTTCAACTTCTTTCGGGTTTTTTTTAGCATCTTTTTGACATTCAATTGAATCAATAATTGAGGCCATTATAGCTCGGTGAAAGATCTCTTCCTCCTCACCGTATGCACTTGAGGCTCCTGTGAATTTCTAGTTTTCTACTGTGCTGAAATCTAAAACTCTGGTGCACAAAGTTTAAGAGCTTTGGGTGTTCACTGGTTCATAAATTCAGCTATTATATTTGCATGGGAATAGCCGTTGCACATCTCACGTTCAAATCATTTGTCGATTTAGTCTCCCTTTTATTAGGATGTCACTGCCAGATTATTGGGAATTATCATTTCTTGTTCAGCTTAATGCATTCTCAAGCGTTACTTGTGAGTGTGACGTTTCTAAATTTTGAATTATAACCGTTGGATATGTTTGGTATGCACTATTGGACTGGAAGATACAGTAAATAAGATTTGAACTTTTCTTTTGTTATGAATGAGTGTAACCCGTGAATCACTTTCAAGAAAGGTGTCGAATTAGCAAGTACAGGAAGTAATTGCATTTACTGGCTTGTACTGTAATTCATCCTCCCCAAAGAGACGTTACTCTTCAGAAAGAAGCATCTGAAGTGAATTTTTTTTATCATCTTACAGATTCAATGCAAGGAATGTTATGGTTTTCTAATACAAATTGCACTCTGGTTCATTGTGAAAGAATGCCGTCAATAGTGCTTTAATGAGATATGACCTCTAATCGATGCCTATGGTATGAAATTGCAAGTGCACGACATCATAAGTAGAGTATTATTCATGACAACGTTGTTATTAAGTTTCAAACTTCACTTAATTCTAACTTTATCCAGACAATAAATCAATATTTTACTTAAAATAAACAAACTAGGTAACGATATAAAAATAAAAATAAAAATAAATCGCAAATGCAGGATAATTCACTAAGACCAAAGCGTTAGAACGCACAATTTCATCATGGTTAATCCAATTCAATCACTCTTATCAAGTTAAGACTACACATTCATGTGATCGTTCTAATATCTCTAATTTTATATATTGTCATACAAAATCAAAAGTACTTTTATATTAATTCACTATGGCTCCATGTGAATTGTAGCATTAAACACGAAGAATATTTATTTATAAGACTGCACAAACCATGAATGTATATCTATCTCTTATCCAAATTTGTGATTTTCGTTGTTAAGAGCAATAATATATGTATCATCTCTCGAAATCAATATAGTTCTCAATTCATTCAATTATTGGTTAGATAACTATATAACAACTAAGTATAATAACAAAAATGCCACATCGTATGGTATGTAAATTCAAAACTAGATATAGAAATGAAATATTCGTAATAAGGTTACATCGTTCCAAATAAGCCCATAATTCAATTATCCACCAATTATATTTATATATTTATAAGTGTAGAGTATAATTGTGTGAGTAAAGTCCTCATTTATATGCCAAAGACATGAAGTATTTATAAGTATATATCAATGTTGTAAAAGGTTTGACAATGCTCCACTTATGCACGCCTGGATATGAGGCATCTCAAAATGACTTGCATAAGGAATATGGTTGTCAATGGATTGAATTTTGATCCAAATTCGACAAAATTAATGGGAAATGAATTTAGGGTCTCAGTTCGATAATCCGATCATGATTTGAATTCGATAATCAGTTAACTAAATGGATCAAATATGGATATAGCTACATCCGATCAGATAACAATCCGATCCGATTTGTTATAAATAATAGAGAAGGTAAAATATTTTTATGGCATATAATTTATCACTAAAATAAATAAATGA
>CAIGRF010058629.1:0-11494 GCA_903798235.1 Fraxinus ornus
AGACTTGTTTTCCGTTCACAATCTTCATTCTTTGTTCATTGAATTAATCCTTTTTAAAGTTTGCTCAGACTTACAACTGTTGATAAATAAACATTTGAATTGGTTAAAAATCATTGTTGGGTCTGTTAACTTTAAATTGTCGGCCATTTTTATGTTCTTCTGTAAAGATTTATTTTTTGAATGATTTTTGTTATTGAATAACTATATAGAATCATCAATAAATGTGTTGATAATTGTTTATTGGATACTGTTTTGAATATTGCCAAATTGTACTGTGTTTGTGTATAAAAGAAAAAAAAAATTGATTATTTTTATCACACTTATTTTTTAATTGTATCCGAGGCAAAGGCGATTTGAGATGGTTTTTATTTTATTTTTTTTATTGGGTCAAAGAATGAGCTTTAGATTGAGGTCGTAGAATTTGATTCTGTTCCAGTCATACAAAGTTTTCAATCAGATTATACTGCCTTCAAATGAATCTGTTGTTTCGGATATTGTAACTTTATTAGTTGATGTCAATTGTGGCTCTTGCCGTTTTATCCCTCTTGGTGGGAATAGAGTAATCTACGAAGTAACGTCTTTTATTTCTTTAGAATGGGTGGAAACACAACTTGATCCACAAAAGAAAGAAGTGCAAGCTCAATAATGTTGATGTGAATGACAATCAGCTACAATTGGGCCCTTTGCTCGATAATGCCAAATAATCAGGCCTTCGTTGATCGTGTTAGAAAATCGATGATAAATATGATATTACTTGTTATGAATATTGAAGATGAGATAATTGACAGCATGAAAATCAAACAATCAAGAATACAAGATTTTACGTGGAACCACAAGTAAAAGATGATAATTCACTAATACGAATAATGAGAGGATTACAAATTATGTAGAATGTAAGGATGATTTTTCAAGAGGTTTACTCGTCATATGTATAGTGCAAGGAAGAGTCTAAAATGTAGAATACAACTATAACAAGTCTAAATAATAATGGAATGTTTGGGATAAAAAATGATTTAAAAACCTACCAAAATCGAAAACCTTTCATTCCCGGATAAGACCGTCTCTCGAGCGTCTATCTAACTATTGTCGATCGCTCGAGCAGCAGCCTTGCTGGGAAGCGAGACTGTGACTATAGTTTTGAACACTCAAGCGAGATCATGACACATAGCGAGCGTCAGTTCGACGTTTCATTCTCTTTGCACGATTTTTTCCTCTCCTATTGGAACTTGGATTCCTTCAAATCTAACACAAATTTCAAGCTCCCAATTGAACTTACAAATTGAATTCCAACTAGAACTCCCAAATAGATTTCAAATAGAATTTCCAAAGAGTGTTCCAAATGTAATTCGAGTAACACACTAATTCTTACAAACTCCACCTTGACACGAATTCTACTGCAATGAACAAAATTTCAAAAATTCTGCACTAGGGACAAACTCCACTGCAACGAATAAAATTTGACTCTTCAACAACAAATTCTTCACTAAAAAAATTCTCCAATATAAAATTTTTTCACCTCCTCCACAAACCCTAACTAAGTCAAACTTGAAAACCGAATATCAACTGAATACAAACACTACTCGTAGGATTATCTTTGGTGCCAAGTTTCTCGAATTATCACCACGAATAATAAGATCACAAATAACTCAATAATTACCAAATAGGGCAAACACATACCCTGTAACAGAATTAACAAAACTAATTGCTTCTATAGAAAGCCCTTCCCTAGACTTAATACATTCAACCATATTTAAAGCATAAGCAACTAATCAAATTTTATGTACCTTTATGGTGGCCTAATATTTTTCCCAAGTCTCTCTAGCAATTAAATATTGTGACACTAGAGGTGTGGCGGTGAAGCGGTATTACCCATAATTTGTGAACTCGATTGAGTTCTATTCTTTAATAGTCCCTAAATCAAACTTCAACGGTATTGTACTAAACTCAAAATCTCGAATGCTTTTACAGAAGGCCTCTTGCTAGATTGTACACCATCGACTCCATTAAAAGCATGCTCAACAAAATCAACATCCACATACCTTATTCACTAGATTGTACACCTTCTATTCCATTTACTTATCTTTAGGACTCCACCTTTACCAATGTATTTGTACCCTTTTGAATCAAGAGTGTATAAAGAGATAATATTTCTCTTGAAATATGGAACATGTCTCACCTCATCAAGTATCTGACAGTTCCATCAAACATCTTATTCTGACCCTTCCAATACTAGCCATTTTATAAGGTGCACTATTTTCATTACAACAACACCTTTTGAAAATGTTTTATATCGTGAGAACAAATCTTGATATGACACATATGAAAAGTACACGCTTAATCAAGAATCCAACCATCGGCAGGTTTGGAGTCGCCATTAGAAATAACCAAAAGTTCTCTATCATTGATGCAATCTTCTGCAATACTTATTTCACCTGAAGTTTCTGGTTGTTTTTCTTTCTGATTTGCAGCAACTAATTTTTTTTTCTTATTCTACAATAAATAACAAACCTTTTTAATGTGCCCCTTTTCCTTGCAATAATTATAGATTTTATTACTATAATTAGACTTAGTCTTCCAATGATGTACTTTTTGTCATACGATGAGAATACAATCATTGTCTCAAATGCAATTTGCTAGTTAAATTTTTCGTTATGCATAATTGTTCCAATTTCAACCATAATGCAACGACGATTTTCTCATTTAAAACATCTTGGAGAATATGATTCGAAAGATGAAGATAAATCTGTGATAAGGCCTTTCAATCCTTACGTTGTTTCTCCTCCAATGTCCAAGTTGAGGGCATTTTGCAAATCCCATCAAAGTATTATCCAAATCCATCTGAGCGAGCACTGTTCACATCTTTACCTACCACAACGAAAATCTGATACTGCAATCCGAAAGCGGAATATTATACTTCATGGTTGTCATCACAAAATCAAATCTCGAATTGAGTTGATCGGACCTCGCTCTAATACGAAACAAAACTAGCTCTCCCAGAAACTGTAAAACATGACCCCGATACCATTTATTAGACAACCGATGATATATCTGATACCATTTATTATGAATATTAAAGATGAGATAAGGAGAAATATTAAAATCAAACAATCAAGAACACAATATCTTATGTGGAAATAACCACGGGCAAAAGATGAGAATTCGCTAATATCAATAATGAGAGGTTATAAATTGTGTAGAATATAAAGATGAAATTTCAAGAGGCTTACTCCCATATTTAAAGTGTAAAGAAGAGTTTAAAATGTGGTGTAGTTCAACTATAACAAGATTAAACAATAATGGAGTGTTTGGGATAAACTAAGATTAAAAAAGACTACCGAAATCACAAAATGTTCATTGCTTGATAAAACCGTCTCTTGAGTGGTGGTCTAGTGGCTGTCGAGCAGAGTGGCCGCCGCTTGAGCGACCACCTTGTGGTAAGTGAGCCTTATGACTACTATCTTGAGTGCTCGAGCGGGATCTAAGAGAGTAATGAGCGCTAGTTCAACTTTCATTCTCCTTGCACGATTTCTTCCTCTCCTAATGTAACTTGGACTCCTCCAAGTTTTCGTCAAGTTCAACACAAATTCTAAATTCTCAATTGAACTCCCAAATTAATTTTCAACTAGAATTCGAAAATAGAATTCCCTAATAGTCTTCTAATTAGAACTCGGGTCACACCCTAATTCTCATAGGCTAGCTGATTTTAGGCTCTGCTATCTACTTTTTACTTGCGTCAAAGCCCCTTGTTATGTAGTCTAGATCAACAAGTAGGTTTTCTTGTAGGAAAAATTACATAATTACAAACATTTGAAGATACATTTTTAAAATTAAAAAACTTGTGGATTTTTTTTTTCCAAAATTAGGTGATCACATTTTGTAACCTCTGATCATTTACTTAATCAGGTCACGTTCACAATCACACACAATTTATGGTCAAAGTCACACGTTAGTAGCAAATTACACAAGTCACAGTATAATTTGTGAGTCACAATTACAAATTTAGTCGTAAATCACACATTTTATTAAGTTACAAATTATTTATTATTCCTTATTTTATTGGTAATAACTAACTAAACAATTGGTCACATATGCTCTTCATCCCGCTCCCCACCACCATCACCACCTGGACAAATAACCACATCCATCACCTCATCAAATCCACCATTAGCTCCACCTCTACCATACCACAACCTCCACATCCAACTAACCACACAGACACGAATAACTAGAAATGTACCACCACTACCCCATGCATATAAAAAATGCATAGACACACAACCAGAGACTTGCCTCTTCTTTGCACACATCACATAACCAGAGATACTAACAGATCCAATCAGAGTTTTGTTCACCTCCAAGCCCAAACATTCACCATCGTTAGCATCTACAGTAAATGATAGAAATCTCCAATCACAACCTCTCACCACTCGTTGTCGAGTTTTGCAATAAATCAACATTGTAACCTTAGCACTATCTTTCTTTAGTACTCCACCACCATTGTCACTCCAGCATTTGTCACGTCCAAATAGATTTGTCTCTATAACACACACTTGAGAAAAATAGAAACGACTTCGATTTCAACGAAAGTGGGCGTTCGACAAGCAGTGGGCAACAGTGGGCTTCGACGATGTGGGTCTAGGAGATGGGGTGGATTTGTGAAGAACTGAATTAAGTGATAGGCTGGGGTAGTGTGATTAAGGGTAGGATGTAGTATATACCCGATTTTTGAAAAGATAAACTTAAATTACGATTTTTGAAATGAAAAGATAAAAAACAGAGATGGATGAAAATTTCCTTTCTTGTTAGAAAATTACATTAGGCTTAGCACTTCTTTTAGATCCTTCCATCGAAAAATCTAGCAATACTTCTATAAATTAACATATTCGTGGATTTTTATTTTAACATAAAAATATCTTAGAGAAAAAAATCTTGACTATCATACTTTAAGAATACAATTTCAAAATATCAAACTTATAGAATTCCTTCCAAAATCAGGTCATAAATCAATATTATATCTCCTAAAATTATGAATATATAAATTTTAAATAATAGAATAATGTGACTTAAATTGAGTAATAGGTAAAATCAATAATGGGGCATTTGAGTTAAAATAGGAGTTCAATGCACTGGTTTGACTACTTGTTGTCTTCTACCTCTTCAAGTTTTCTTTAAAGTAAACAACCAACTCTAAATGTACCTCCAAAATTGAATTCGGGTCACACGGAAATTCTAACAAATATACTGCACTATTTTATAGCTTCATTTCGTTTTGAATGTGATCTAAAATATTCTTTTGGAAATTGTGACTTTTGGCGAGAGTTGTGATATGATTTCAAGGCTAAAAGCTTCATTTAGAACATGAGAATCAGAACATTGAATTTGATTGTTAATAATGTGATTTTTTCTTTCAAGATTTTGTGTTTGGAAATTTGTTACGCCTCGCCATGAAGCTACAGTCAAAGTACCACGTCGCCGTCCTCGTGGAAAGTAAAGTCATCAGAAACCTAATTGGTCAAATGCAAAGGTGGATCTAGGATAGCTGCCAGGATGACTAGGGAGGTGGCCACGATGGTCGCAAATTTGAGAAATATAACCCAGTAGAACATAGCTATACATGAACTACCAAGGAGCATGCAAGGCCAAAGAGGATACCTAGTTCCTCCATATGCAACCCAAGGAAATGCATTTCACGACCCTCACAAGGAAAATTCTGCCTAGGTGAAGAGGAGGTCCAACGCCAAATGGCTGATTACCCATATTATGTAAGGGATGAAGCCTTTCAGGAAAGGGAAGTTGAGGTTGATACATCCACCAACTATGCCACTAACCGACCCACTGAGGTCCCATACAACTTTCCTCCAAACTACGGTCTGGAGGACAAGTCCTAGAGGTCGTAAAGTGTCTTTGATAGGTTGAGCCCAGGGATGCCTAGAATTAGGTAGAATCAACCTCCTTATATGCCTAGAAATAGAGAGGCTCAACCTCCTTATGTACATAGAAATAGGCGTGAGAGGAGAGTGAAACAACCCAAGAGTTAAGCAGGACCTTCCCAACCACCTTCAAAAACCCAAGTTGGAGAAGACGAAGATTCAGATGGCCCACAAAGGTCATACAATCTTGATGACGGTGATGACAACCTACCATTTTCAAAAGAGATTAGGAATGCCCATGTAATAAACCACTACACACTTCCTAAGATTCCCAATTATGACGGAAGAGGCGACCCTATGAAGCATCTTAATATTTTCAAGACTCACATGAGGCCGAGAGGAGCCACTCCCGCCATGAAGTGTAGATTGTTCCACTTTACCCTAGGTGGAGAAACTAAAGTATGGTACACCATACTTTCAGAGGAAGTATCCGAAGATGGTCAAACTTTAAGAAAACTTTCCTTAAGCACTTTGCAACAAGCGAAGAGGGTAAATGGCCAATACAATGCTTACAGGACATGAGACAGGAATAAAGCAAGTTATGAAAAGCTTCTTGTCCTGTTTTACTATTGAGATGACCTACTATATGTAAGTAACAGACAGGGAAGCTTTGACAGCCCGAAGGGGAGGATTGGACATGAACTCTTTTTTCTGGAGAGATGTGTAAAACAAAGACCCTACCAGTTATGAAGCCTTACTACAAATGATAAGAGTAAGATCATCAATAAAGAATCAAGAGATCGCACAAACAGGGAAAATTGAGGACTTCTACCTCTTCAAATGCAAAAAAGGAAGAAGCCCAATCTCGCATTTGATGAATCACCAGGTCGAAGAGTCGACCCCTCTCAATCTAGGACATGCATTGGCTATAGAAACTTAAATGTGGTGCCTACTTTGGCTTATGAAGAAGTAAATCCTTAAACTGAAATGCACTAAGGCAGACTACACCAACAATTCTGCCCAAACAGAGAGAGGTAGGGGACAAGGAGCTGAACCTAAAAAATAAGGACGAAGCATCCATCTATTGTACATACCACTACTCCTATAGACACAACTCTGATGGATGCAAAGATATTGTAATATACCCCTAAAACAATAATCAATGAAAGAATAGGCACCTTCGAAGAGACGCTCTTCCTATGTAGAACCAACAGCCTAGGAATGATGAGTCGAGCACCGCAATAGAGATAATGTCCCTCGAAGGAGAGACAATGATGGGGAAGAGAATCAGGGACGCTCAAAGATAGAGAAGAAGCCCCCCACATGTCACTGACCGTGAACCATCAGAGAAATTGACACAATTTTTAGAGGCCCGTATGTTGGGGGAGAATCCATAAACTCTCAAAGAAACTATGCAAGGGAAGCAAGGGACCTCTCCATGGCGAGCTTCATAGTAAGTAACAATCGAACCTCCACCGAAAGAAAGGCTCAACCCATTACCTTCTCCCAAGATAACTCAGTTGGCATGCATTATCCACATTGTGATGCCTTAGTGGTGAGGGCCGTTGTAGCTAGTAATGGCTTAAAAAGAATGCTAGTGGATAATGGAAGCTTTGTCAACATCATCTTTGAAGCAACATTTGATAAAATGAAAGTTGACCACGAGCTGACCCCAATGGACTCACCTTTGTATGGCTTCACTAGTGACAACATTATCCTAAGGGGTAAAATCTCCTTAGTAATAGAGATAGGAACAGCACCCCTAAGTGCTTATCATTTTATAGAATTTCTGGTGGTGGATAACCGCTCCACCTACCATGGAGTTCTTGGGAGGCTAGCGTTATAGGAACTATAGGCCGCTACGTCCATTTACCATCTATGTATGAAGTTCTAAATGGAGAAAGACATCGCCATGGTCAAAGACAACCAAAGAAGTGCAATGGAATGCTATTCAAACTCCATTAGGAAAGCAAAATCCAGAAGTGTCAATGTAATACTAACACACGTTGACATGGATGACGTCTCTGAACAAAGGCAAAACCTTAAATAAGGGAGAGACGTTGAAATGATTGACGCCTATAAACAAGAGGCGGTCCTTGGAGTCATAAACACCTTTGAAGAAGACGTTGTCCTAGAAACGCAAGTATCCCTTGAAGAAGGGACACTTCTTGAAGAAACAGCTAATTTAGATGAACTAGATCCTCGCATCATCGATTGCGAGCCTCAAATAGCCTCATTAGAAGAATTGGAGAGTTTTCAAGTTGATCTCCAAGGTCCCTTCAAATGCCTGCAAATTGGAAAAGATTCGCCACTAGAGGCCAAAGAAAAGTTGAAAAGCTTTTTACGTCACAATTTGGACGTCTTCGCTTGGAAGCATGAATACATGGTTGGTATTGATACAAAATTAGTTGCCACCACTTAAAAATTGATCCTAAGGCTACAAATCACAGACTAGAAAAGAAAAGCCCTCATCCAGAGAGATATGATGCCCTAAGGGACGAAGTAAAGAAGTTGATCGACAATTGCTTTATCCGGGAATCAATGTATCCAAAGTAGGTTTCGAACCCTGTCTTTGTCAAAAAGCACAATGGCAAATAAAGAGTGCGTGTCGATTTCTCAAACCTAAATCAAGCTTGTCTCAATGACATTTTTCCATTTCCTCGGATAGATCAACTGATAGACTCAACAGCAGGACACGAACTGATTAGCTTCATAGATGCCTACTCTGGGTACAATCAAATTCCGATGTTTCCAGCTAACTAAGAGCATACGTCCTTCATAACAGACAATGGTCTTTATTGCTATAAAGTCATGGCCTTTGGGTTGAGAAACACTGGGGCCACTTGTCACAGGATGTTCGCTGACCTCATTGGAAAGACAATGGAGGTATATGTGCATGACATTTTGACGAAGAGCTTGAAAACAGAGGACCATGTCAAGTACCTCGGTGAAACTTTCCAAATATTGCGAAGGTACATGATTATGCCTAACCCCCTGAAATGCGCCTTCGGAGTGGCCTTTGGAAAATTCTAGGCTACATGGTCGATCAAAGAGGCATTAAAGCTAACACGAAGAAGACCAAGCCTTGATTGAAATAAGGTCACCTCGAAACCTAAAATGGTGCAGAACCTCACTAGACGTATAGCTTCTTTGAATCACTTCGTCTCGAAAAAATAGATAAATGCCTACCCTACTTCAAGATTCTAAAGAGAGGAAATAAGTTTTAGTGGACTGAAGAATGCGAGGTAGCCCTGTAATAGCTGAAGAAGCACTCGGGACAGGCTCCCCTACTCGCCAAACCCAAGGCCGACGAACTGCTGTAGCTATACCTAGAAGTAACCCCCGACGCAGCTAGTTCTGTCCTTGTAAGAGAGGAAGATAGTCACCAGTTGCCTGTTTATTAGATAAACAAAGCATTTTTGGCTGTAGAAACTTACTACCCAGACATGAAGAAGCTAGCGCTATCCATGGTGACAATTTCTCGAAAATTGAGGCCATATTTCCAAGCCCATACTTTACACGTGTTGACTAGCTTCCCTTTCAAGCAAGTTTTGCAGAAGCCGATTCTTCGGGAAGATTACTAAAATGGGTTGTGGAACTTAGCAAGTTTGATATTATGTTCAAACCGAAGGTCACTATTAAAGGACAAGCCTGGCAGACTTTGTGGTAGAGTTCACCCATGTTCCAGAAATGAAAGAGGAGATGGAACCCACCGAACCCCCCTTGGAACCTTTTTGTTGATGGCTCATCGGGAACCCTTGGTCCTAACTGGGAAGGTACTTACCACATCAAAGAAGAAGTTCAGTCTGGGACTTATAAAATTCAAAATATGGATGGAAAGACAAACTCATCCATGGAATGCGGAGTATTTTCGAAAATATTACAAGTAAAAATATAAATATACAATTTGTACAATTCTTGATTCATTGAAATTAACTTTTATTAAAATGTTTGTAAAGAAAGGATATGTCCTATCGAAAAAAATCGAAGGGAAAGTCTCTGCACAGATGAATTGTTCCTATGCAGAGAAAGTGTGGGCACTTGGACGAAGAGCTGGATCCCAAAAGGGATAACCTCCTAACTTGCAAAGTCGACAGCATATACTCTTAACGAACAAAAGTTGTTAAGGAAGCCTCAGCACCGCTCAACCTCATGCTTAGGAAATTTTTTAATTCTATTAAGTTAAAATTGTTCTTAATCTTATTAAGTTTGCGGAAAATAAGAGAAACGATGCCCCTATTGACAAAATTCAAAGGAGAAGCCTATGCATAGATGAACTGTCCCTATATAAAGAAGCGTTGGCACTTTGACGAAGAGTTGGGTACCAAAAGGGACCACTTTCTTACTCGCGAAGTGGATAACACATGCCCTTCACAACAATCGTTAAGGAAGCCTCAGTATGAGCGAACCGCTCAAAACCATACTCAGGGAAATAGCTAAAACACGCGAACTACAAACACTTGTGCAAAATAATCAAGTCTTAACTGCAATAAAGCCGAAGAGCAAAAAAACTCGGATGTTAAGTTAGAAAGGTAAATGACCTTCTAACACTTATGCAAAGTTACAAGTTTGAATAGTGAATTGTAAATGGAATACGCTAAAGAGCATTACGAAGCATTAAAGTATGCAGAAATTATAGAAAGTAAAATGTAAAACACAAATATATAGACAAAAAGAACTTTATTCATTGAATAGATATTTACAACTGTGGGCAGAATCCAATTATATGGAAAATGCAAAAAAGAGAACAAAAACCTATCAGCTAAATATGTAGGGGAGGTAGAGCAACAAAAGGAATTATGGCATTGGGAACCACAGCTTCAGAAGCTTCTTGAGCAGCATCGTCCTCAATTTCGATCACATGGCTACCCTTTGCCGGAGTTTGAGGCTCTTGTTCTCACTCTTTCAAAAATTCTAATCTCAACTCAAAGGCATTGAAGGATTGGGAGTTGAGTTCAATCCACTCTACCATATCGATATGTGTGTACCTCTACTAGTACTTCGCGAAGCATTGGTACGCCTCCGTTAGATGAAAGTTGGCAATATAATGCTGTACGACATCTTCACATGTCGATTTAGCCTCTTTCCTCATCGTCTCAACCTCCTTTGTCAAGCCAGTAAACTTACTGGTCAACTCCCCCACCTGCTGCTTTAAGGCAACATTCTCCTTATTTACCTTCTCCAAGGCCTTAGCAGCCAGCTTTTGGTGGACATTCGAAGTCTCCACCTGCTTCGTCATGGAAACCACTTCTCTTTAAGACAAGTGGAATTCCTTTTTCAAATCTTCAATCTTCGACATTGCAGAAGCAAGCTTCACAGACTCCTCAACCTGCTGCTTCTTTAGTGCCTCAGCTAGGCATGGGCAAAACCCGACCGGGTTGGGTACATTTTTTTGTTATTTTTAAACAGGTTGAGTTGGTTGGTTATGTATGCGGGTTGTGTCGGGTCGGGTTATGGGTTAACTCATAAAAATTGAATAAAACCACCCAATCCAACTCGACTATATTTATGAACTTTACATAGTTGTTATAATGTTGTATTTTACGAAAAATAATATAAGTAAATACACATTCAACACAAAAATATTTTATTTTAATTGCCAAAAATATTTCTTGGTTTCATAT
>CAIGRF010058646.1:9982-21615 GCA_903798235.1 Fraxinus ornus
TTTTGTGTACATTTTCAAAACTTTCATTTGTACTATTTTTCGGTAAATAAGGAAAACTTGATTTTTTATGTTTTTCAACTTTTTCAAAAATTCTTAAATTATATTTTTTTCATCATTATATTAGGTTCGTAACATGGTTCTAATACCATTTGGATTGAGAGTGCGCAACAGAGGGTAAATAAAACTTTGCACAATGTTTGGAGTTAAATCTATCGAACTAAGTTTTTTAGACTGTCGTATATTCTATGTAATTTCTTAATTTAAAAAAACTTAATCTATTATTAGTTATTGATATATAAAATCTTAAAATTATTTTGTATCTTAATTTCTTATAAATTTCACTAATTCTATGAATTTTGGGACTTCTCATGAATTTTTTAGTCTTTTGAGGACTTGATTGAAGTTTCTATATTCTTATAGTGGCTTTAGTTGCTAATTTTATGTAAGAGGGTATTTTAGGAAGTTTATTTTTTCTGTAAGGTTTCTGTAGCTATTTTTCCGTACGCGATGTCTTTTTCATCCTCTCAATGAGTGTAGAGTTAGTCATAACCGCAAGAAACCCTTGTGGCATACATTGTTAGGCTGCTATCATAATTCATAATCTTTAATTCTCAATTGTTGACCTCTTCCCAGCCTAAGCTAAGGGTTTCTTGCCGACAACGCTTCAATACTCCACTTGTTGACAAGGCATGAGCTTTAGCATCAAGAGATTTGTCCGACCACACATTTTATAGCAGAGTATTTTTTAAGTACAATAAAATATCTAGCATATCTGATGAGTGACAATTTTTTTATTTTTTCATTTTTTTTAAACCCAACAAGTTTTGATTGCTGACCATGTTGATGTTCAATTTGGCCTTTAAAATAAATGACTCGTGCACATAACTTTCGTCCATTTTCTACTTCTACATGCATTTTATATTCAAATTAACGCGAATTCAAACATCCCTACCAATGCAAAATGATGGGTGATGGATAATTGCGCACCACCTTAAGCTTCCATCCGGCTCAAATTTAAATATATAGTCGTGTGTTTGAGCCAAATTATTTTAAAAAATTATATTCTGAAATACATGATTGAAAGGAAAATATGATTGAAAAGAGTAATGTTATTCATCTCTATTGGGGTTACAGTCCCAGTCTAGATGACGTTAATGCGTGATTAAATGATATGTGAAATTAAGCACTTGTTTGGTTGTGATTATAATCCAATTAAAATTGAAAATATAGTCGTTATTGGGTCTCGCTCGTATAATAAAAGTCAACAATAACGGCTAATTTTTCAATTTTAATTTCTATAGAACACGCTCTAAATAAGTCATTTAATTTCACTTTTCATTTAATCTATCATTTAAAGCCACTTAGATTGAGGTTGTAATCTCAGTGTGGATGAATAACATTATTCGATAGAAAAAGAACTATTACCCATTTTATTCACACATTTAATCGAATTTAACATTATTCTCTCTTTTAAAACATTTATGGTTTAGCCCATGTTTGAAACCCATTTTGAGATAATAGAAATTTTGGAATAGTGATTGATGTAAGAATGTGTGGTGAAAAAGTGATGAAATTTTTTTGATTTGTGTGTAATATTATTTTATTAAGAGAATGTGTAGTTGAAATGAAAAATGAAAATGAGAATAAGAATGAAAAATTAATGGGTGTCAAACGGGGCTTAACCAATAATTATGTGATTCTGAAAAAGGAAAAATTTAAAAATTCCCCTAACGTTTAATTAGTTGAGTTACAAACTTTTAAAAATAAGGTTTTAAGCTTCTAATCTATTTAAAATTGCAAATTTAAGTTCATGTGAAGAAAATTGTACACATTGACGGTTAAATTGTACACGATCTAAAATTAAAAAGCAAATTCATCTAACTATAATATGTCTGGCTATAAATTTTATAATTTTAACGTTCACGTTGACGATTATCTTCAAATAAAAATTCAAATTTACGGAGAACTCGATGTATTGGAAATAAGTTGAAGATTCAAAACTTCCGACTTTGAAAGTTAGGGACTCAAAGCCACACTATATGGAAAGTTCGAGGAATTATTTTCCTTTTAAAAAACGCTGATTCAGCTGTAGACTCCGGAGTCGCTAGACACTTTGCGGAGAGATAGGGGAGAGCAACGAGTGAGTTCTGAGTCTAACTCAGTGAGTGAGATGGCAGCAGAGGGGGAACCGACTCGGATAATGGTGGCGGTGAGCGAGTCCACGATAAAGGGGTATCCACACCCGTCGATAAGCAGCAGAGGGGCATTCGAGTGGACTCTGAAGAAAATAGTTCGCTCCAATACTTCTGGTTTCAAGCTCCTCTTTCTCCATGTCCAAGTGCCTGACGAAGATGGTTCTTCCTCTTCTCTCTCTCTATAATATCCGTGTATATATATATTTGCTAGTATCTATGAATGTATAGATTACATATAACGTGTGTAGATGTGGTGAGTGTTTAATTTTTTTGCGCGGTTGTTCTTGCATCTGGTGTTTTAGATCGTTTTGCTTGGATTTTTCCCCCCTTGATTCAACTGTTTTGTTATTATTATTTTCGGAAAATACATACATTCTGGTTGAGTTTTGTAACTTATGGAAACTTGAGCATTTAGTGTTTAGGCTAAATTGCGTAATGAATTGAGTGATTTGCAGTTGGAAAATAGAATAAATCCACTTTTTGTTGGAGCTATAGGCAGTTAACTTGAGTTTTTCAGTGACCCGTTTAGCTAGTTGCGTATACTTTTTATTTTTCCTCATAATTTTGATCTTCTGCACATTTTCCTGTGACTGATGATTTATTTTGATTAGATTTAGAGGAACCTTGAATTTCCAATTTACAGTATCTTGGGTTTGTATGTATTTTGTGTTGCATTTAACATTTGTGAGATTAAAGACATCAAGGGTAAACTTCCTACAAGGATTGTCTTATACTGAGTTTATGTTTTCAATAGTCAAACAACTGTGCTGAATATTTGTGAATACTTTCACTATACTAAGATGACCGTGTAGATGGATACAGTATTGATTAGATGTGATGTGATGTGATGTATTGTTCTTCTTCTATGTAGAAATGAATAGAAGAAGAAATGTGTCAAGTGTATAGAAGTTCTTGATCATATGTTTGACATTGTAATAGTTAATTCCATTGAGAAGTGCTTTGGTCAAAGTAACATACAAAGTAGGAAGTGTTCGTTACATCCTTCAATGATAATTAGAACAATGGGCAATTGTTTTCTCAAGTAATTCATGGAATAATGCATATTAATATCATTATAGTAACACCAATTTATTGGCGGAAGTTAGTTTATCTTCCAAATTGCCTTTTTTTTTTTTTCAAGGCACAATTTGTGTTCGACGTATACTAGAAATGTTGATTTCTTTTAATGCATTCATCTCATTCCCATGACACGAAGTCACGAACATAGTCAACTGGAGGTATTGCTACACTTCTTAAATTATTTGTAAATCAAATCACTGGGCTACCCAATTGTACCAGGAAAATTCCTTGCTGTATTGATAAATTTTCTGATATCACAAAAACTGATGGGTGCTTGATATAACCTGAGCCACCTTTTTAGACTTGTGCATCTCTGCTCGGCTGGTGTCAGAAACAATGTGGAACCCTAACTTATTTTAATGATGTCCTTGTGCGTAAAGTAATCCAGATAGGATGCTCATGTCTCAAAATATCTGTTTGATTAAATTTATAAGCACTAATTCTGTCATACTTCCTGGAAGGCAGAAATTAGTTCTTCCCCCTTTTCTGCCAGCTCTTGATCTGCATGATGTACATGTTTCTCAGTTTCTGTGAAGGAAAAATAACATATGAGCTTCTATTCCAATATGTTCCTCCTAGGTTTTGATGATATGGATAGTATTTTTGCGTCTCCTGAAGATTTTGCTAGCATGAAGCACCGGAACAAGATCAGGGGACTTCACCTGTTGGAATACTTTTTCAAGCACTGCCATGATATAGGGGTACAAAACACTTGTTCTCAAAAATCTTGTTATCAATACACTACATTACCTACTCATGTGCTAATGTGTTTGTAGGTTGCCTGTGAAGCATGGATTAAGAAAGGTGATCCAAAAGAAGTCATCTGTCATGAGGTAAACCGTGTCCGACCAGATTTTCTCGTTGTTGGAAGTAGGGGCCTTGGTCCTTTCCAAAGGTATACCTCATTTGTATTGTAAACTTCATATTTCCACCATAGGTTTAGATTTTCACTTTGCAAATAATAACTTCAACAAAGTTGCTAAAATTCAAAAAAGTACATATATCCCCCTCAATTATTTTAATCCTTCACTTGATGAATTTTAATGTTTTCGATTAAGATGATGAAATTGCAAATTATTTGCAGGGTGTTTGTGGGAACTGTGAGTGAATTTTGTGTAAAGCATGCTGAATGCCCTGTCATTACAATCAAGAGGAGTGCATCCGAGACTCCTCAAGATCCTGTTGACGATTGATCCATTATATACCCGTCATATCTTCCTCCATGTTAATATTCACTTGGTGTCTGTCTGCGGTTCTTGTTTCATAGCTCTTTTCTCATTAAATTTCTGATATTTATAACTGTTGGAGCAACACATCTGGACAGGTTGAAAATGATTTCTTCTATATTATTATGGTTTTAGTGGAAATTTTTGTGGGATATTCCTTGCAACAAGTTTGTAAATATTTCTCGCTATGCGTCGTGGACAGACCCTTAGGCCTTATCGGGGAAGAAGCTTTTCTCCCATTTACTTCCATCATATAACCAATGCATGCTTTCAATCGATATTGAGGCAGGTGAGTCGTGATAATGCCATTTAAGGAGAGGTTTATCAGGATCATATTTTTAAACCTAGCAATACCCATCAAAGGAGTCGTTCTCCACCCAGGAGCTACTTCACCATATTCCGAATTCAATGGTTTTAATAAACTCCATACAGTAGTTTGTCTTTGACCAGATCTAAAACTCTCTTTCCCTATAATTTTTAGTTTAACTTGACTAAATTGTAATGTGCTAAGAGGGTGAATGAAGGTCCCATCAAGTTAAACTGGAAACTAAAGCAAGCTGAAATCAGAAAGAGGAGAAAAATGTTTCCCAGAGACTGGCTGAACCGAAGAAAAGCGAAGCTGAAGCACGGAGTTGGAAGAGCAACGTCATAAGCGAACTACAACAAACTAATTCCTACATTGTCTAAGGAAATTATCTACTAGAAAACCAAACCCGAACGTTCACTTGAAAGCATTTTTTCCTTCTAAGTTGAGGTCCTTTCAACCATGGTTCTTACCTTTTCCGCTGCTGTTCCAACCTTCTCCAAGAGATGTTTCATCTCATCCTGAAGGCCCGATTTCTCAGGTGAAATCTTACAGTTACATTTTTCCAGCACGCTTGACATCGTTTTGAGTTTTTGGTTGATGAAACCCATATCTGAAATTACATCATCTGCTAGTTGTGAAGAGTCGGGGGTCTCAGGGTGATGGGTCACTGAAGAACGCTGTATACTACGTTTAAGAATAGCGCAGTCTTTGTTTACTGATGATCTGAAGGCTTCTTCTGCATCAGAATTCTTAACAAACTCAACCTGAACAGTGTTTGAATCCATCGCCAAATTTGTGTCTTTCTCGTTCAGACTCCAAAACTTCTTTAACATTCCAATAACATCATCTTTTGATGGCAAAGTAAATCCAGGGGAAACTGTAATAACAAGAGATGCCGATGAAGCACTTCTGTCAATCTTATTGGTCCCTGCTTCAGGAATTTTGCGCTTGGACGTCTTTGCTTTTGTTTCACTTGTGCCATTTCCTTGATTCTCTGGATCAAAATGCAATAACTTTCTCTTCTTACCTGGTCGACGGCCATGAAATTCTTTATAGTTTGATCCATCCAAATAGATTGAGCTCCTGAATGCTGAAAAAAATCCCCGAATCACATTAAGGGAACCTTCCTTGCTCAAGTAAAGAGGATCAACTGCAGCAGATTGAACCTTCGATAACACTCCATTTCCTGATGCATCAACATCTACTGTATCAAAAATCTTCTTCAGATCATTCTCATCCTGTTGAGAACTCGTGTAAGTAGACGAGCCAACACCCTTTTGTTGCCTACTAGGAAGTATATTTGCAGACACAGGATTGGAAATTGAAGGCGATGGAAAAAGTTCTCCATCAGCCTTTGTCATGTGCTCTCCCACCCGAACAGTCTTGTCATAATCAATTTCTGACTCTCCTTTTGAGCTCGAGTTTCCCGCCCTTCGATTAAGATTTGTGTAGGGGGCAGATAAATACTTACTCTTCTTCCTTTCTCTTGGCGTTGATGACTCATTAGCTTCTTCCCTGACAATATTTTCAACGGAAGAAACTTCATTTACCCTCTCTGTGTAGGGGGGAGTTAAATACTTGCTCTTCCTCCTTGTGTATATAGGCTTCACAAGATCTGTTCCATCTCTTGCTGCAGATCCCTTCTTATCTTTGGGCTTAATATCAGTGGTTTCTCCCATAAGCTCGGCTACACTTTTTTGCTTCCTTCTCCGATAAATCCTATCCCCTGATGGTGCTGGGAACTGCTGCATACCTGTACTGGATGAGGAGAGCCAGTCTTCTTCAACTGGACCTAAAATTGGGCCTTCAATTGGAAGACAAAAACCATTTGCAACGACATTTCCAATTTCACTGGCGTCTTCAAGACCTTCGATTTGATGGGCTTCATAATATACAGGCAATTGGTAACCTCCCTTTGAACGATAAAAGGAAGAGAGCCAACTCTTCAAGACTGCAAGCTCAAGCATACTGCCAATGTTAACAGACTGTGCGAGGTTCTTAACCTTCACAAGTACTTCAGCAGGTTCGTATTTAGGAACAGAAAGGCGGTTAATATCTACGTCTGGCATGAGAACTCCCGGTTTCAGCCCAGCATTCACCACCAGTGGCCTGGAAAGGCCAACTTTTCTCTCTTTTGCTAAACATAAACAATTGCAACTCATCTGCAACTCCAACACCCTACCAACCTCATCAATCGACCTCTGCACAGCATTGAGAAAGCTCTTAGAACTACTTCCTTTTGACATTTCCTCAAAATTGCTCGCAAAAGGTATAAGTTGCGTTGGCAAGCACCAAGAACCAGAACCATCCCCGAAGAAGGCAATCAGGAGGCGACCGCTCTGACTATGCTTCAGAGCAAAATCTGATGCATCCTGAGGACCATAAATTTGTCCAGGCCACCAAGGATGACCTCTAATTTTACCCCAAACAAAATCTCCCACACAAAAACTATGCTCCTGTTTTTCCACCACTTGACCATCCTCCCCTTCTTTATAATCTTGACCCATGATATCTAGAACACAGGCAATATTTAAGCCTCCTGCATTCTCTACAAAAGAGCTTTCACCACCATCAGTTTCAAGATGCTTATTACTCCCATCGACACCATCCAACGAACCAAGAACGTCCACTATAAGATTAATTCCATTCTGATTGCACTCTTCTTCTCTGACCGAATCGCTCTCATCATCACCAGATACGAAAATTCCATTCTCAGCCCCCTTTTCCTCATTCTCTTCAACATTCAAGTGAGATCGTAGCTGACACTCGCCCGCAAAAGTAGTCTCCACAGTTGTTTTGGCCTCAACAGCTCGCTTAGCGGCCCTAAAAACAGAGCGATCATTATTCCCATCAGCTTTATTCAACTCAGAAACCTCAACCCCATTTTCTCCCAGTTCGAAACCCGAAACGCCCGTAGCATCCGGCTCCTTAACCGCTTCACCAGCAGACTCACCTAGGATTTTTGTTGCAGCAACAAGTTCTTCAAGAGTTGCCATTCTGGGCGATAAAGACGGTGAGAAAAGACTCCCAAATCAATAATAACTATAAAACCAAAAGGAAAGTAAATAAACAACACTATAACCATTAGCTACTCAACTAGAAATGAACCAAACGCTCTTCTGTGGTTTCGATTTCCCATAAAGAGAAAAAGGAACCCAACAATAAACCAGATACTATTATACAGGTGGGTGTATACATGTAAACACACACGTATAACTCTATTTGTATACATCCAACCTTGAACTAACAAACACAGTACATCAATGAATACTGTTTGAAACAAGTTAAAAGTAATTTTAACGAAAAAAGACGAGAAGGGGTGTTAAATACCTGAAGACGAGGAAGGAATCTTATCTTTTGAAGAAAATTTCACGCTATCTTCTTCCTCCAGAAAAATGCATTTCCAAAGCCAAGAGATAACAAAGAGAATCCTTACAATTAGGGTTTTAATAATGAGTTGAAGATTTGAACAAATGAATTTCCGTAATAAATTTTCAAATATATTATTATAGGAAATAAATGCCATCGGACAGTAGCTTCCAGGCGGTGACTATACCACTTTTGGATTAATTTTTGGGAATTTCTTTTCATATGTAGTCACCAAACTTTCATAAAAGTTATGATCACGTCCCTGACCACTTTTTATCCCATTATTACCCCAACCTTTAATAATTAGCAGAGTCGGGATCCTATTTCAAGTTTCAATCCATTTCAGGTGTTGAATCTAGTCATGCGAATTGCGACAATTATCAAACCCGATCTTATCATTAAATAGTAAAAAGATGGGTTATTTGTTCAACTTTCGAAATCAGGAGTTCAAACAATAGATCATTGATTCAACCATTAAATTCAATAAAAATAAATAACCAAAAAAAAAAAAACAAATAATTGTGTGTAGTGTACACGAATTTAGAAAATCAACAATCGTCCAAGGGTGTACATAGTTGTTTGTGTGTAGTGTACACGAATTCAGAAAATCGTGTGTAGATTGGTAGAGATGGGTTATGATTGAATAGATTTTTTCTTTCTTTTTAATATATGGACTATTTTATCCTTCATTAAAAAGTTTGTGCAACATCTATATGGATTTAAATTGGACAGAAAAGTTTGTGCAACATCTAGTTAGGATATAATCATAGTTTTCGTGAAAGATTGGGACTAAACATAAAATTTTCCCTTTTTTTTTTTCTGAAACGGTTTATATTAATGAAATAAAAAAGGGAATTATTTCTTGATTTGGAAAGATAAAGAAAACAACTTTAATTATTCTCAACGTGGGCACGTGGCTTTATATACATTCATAAATCAAGAGCATATTGGAATAAAGAGAATCAAATTACATTTATGCAAATTCTATGCCTTGTTGAAAATTTCTTTTTTTATTTCAAAAACTTACTTTAAAAAAAATAAAATGTTTTAGTTACTTTCTAACGAAAGACTTTTACCTTTTTAAACAACTTACACAAACGAGTTTTCTCCAAATCGAGTCGATAGGGATCCATTCGGCCATTTTGATTCAAATTCAGCCCATGTTTGGTACACATTAAAATTTTCATTATCATTCTTCTACTCATTTTCAAACATACATTTTTAAATAAAATAATATTTTCCATCACATCAAAACTTTGCTTTTTTTTTTCAACAACACATTCTCTATCGATCTATTATTTGAGAATACATTCTTTCAAAATAATATGGCTCAAACATACGCTCAAATTCATCTGTCTCAATAAAGATTTATTTGGCCTAATTAAGTGATTGTTGGTTAATTTTGACTATACTTGATGGTTTCGACCACACAAAAGAGAAAGAGGTCGTATTCATAAATGAAATTGGTCAAAATATTGGTTTTCACTGTCCATTTTGAAATGTGGTATTTCAAAAGGTTTTGAATAGTTAACCAATTTTATTATTATTATTTTTAAAATAAAGTGACTCAACTACCGTTAATAAATAATCTAAATTCCAATTTCTACCCTCTCCGAATATCTTCGTGCCCCCTCCTAGGCTAATTTACCGTTTCTCTCTCTATTTTAGAAAAAAAAATCGACGCCTCTCCATTTTCTCTTCATTGTAGCTTCTGAATTTTACCATTGTCGCCCGAGTTCATCACATTGCAATATTCTGGCACCTCTGCGGCTGCAGCCGTTACGCATTTTTTTGTGAGAAAAAGTTACATATTTCAAGTGATTAATCTAATTCGTCATTATTTGAGCTTCATTTTTTATTTTAATAAGAAACGGTTTTTACAATAGTGATTTTTAAAAAAAATATATGGTTAAAAAGTATAAATTTTTTTTTGAATTTACGTGCAAATTATTTTATTAGAAAAATTTGTAGTTAAAAATAAATTTTAAAAAAAAAANTTCTTGTACCTTCTGTGTCGGGGCAAAGCCCAATAGAGTCCATGGTAGGCAAACGTCTACAGTGAACTTTGGACCCTCTTATTGTGTGTTTGACCTCATTTTTTATAAAATAAGTTTTGTAATAATGATTTTTTAGAGAATTTGTAGTTAAAAAGTAGGAATAAATTTTAGGTTACGTGTAAAATTATTTTATTAGGAGAATATATGATTGAAAATAAATTTTGATAAAATGGAGGTCGATCTAGGGCTTAATTCTGTCAAATGCTAGTCCAATGCATAAATCATAAAAAAAAATAAAAATAAAAAACTGGAGTAATGGGGAAAATGGCCAGCTGGAGGACAAGAAAGAAGCAATTGAACTGGTGATGATTAGTGCATTAATATCTTTTCTTTTGCTAATCAAACCTTTTGTATTTATTTATTATTACACCCTTAACCTTCTTTATATCCTTTCTCTACTATTGTTAACAACCAACCTTTCTAATCTAGAAGAGTGGAACAATCTCCTTCATTAAGAAAGATGATAAGAGGATCCACTATCTTCAAGAGACACCTATAATGGGATGAAGCAAATGTTTGTGGACAATGAGAGTATCATCAACATCATCTTTGGAGTCACTTTTGACAAAATGCAGTTGAATCACCCATTTACCCCTATCTCGACTTTGTTATCTGGATTTACGGGAAACAACCTCATCTGAAGGGAGAAGATCATGATAAGTGTATTTTATACACTTATTCAAGCTTTAAAATATTGACAATTCATTGTTCTTTTGATAAATTATAGTTTAATCTTGTGTATGTTTCGTTTATTAGGAGAAATTCGTTGATTCAACTTGAAATTAGAAGAAGAGCGAAATCCAAAGTTTGAGGATCAAATTGCATATATTTAATAGTTGATTCGGATTACAAGACGATACTTGAAGATTGTTAGGAATCAATTGGATGCAATTAAAAGTAAAAAAGAATGAAATATGATCAAAGTATTATCACAAATTAATTTTCAATCGCACAAGTTATATTCTAAATTTTTATTCGAAACGTGATACTCATTTTTTGACATAGTAAATATTCAAATTAGAAAAATTCTATTTCTAGCAAAGTTTTAGCCCTTTGCGTTAGATTTTCAACACACTTTGGATCATCAAATATTGAAAGATTATGACCAAAATATTGACGATTATGTATAGACAAAAACATGTGCACCGGGCACGCGAAGGCAACTTTTCATATTTGATTGGAACTCTTTTTGAAATCAATTTGGATATGATTTTCAACTAATTTTTCGACTCCTACAATTTGTAGGTGACAATGGGCCGAGTCGAGCTGGCTCAGCCCCTATGCGCGTGCTCGGCTTGGCCCGTGAACTCATGGCTCGTGGGCTGAGCCGAGTCTCGACTCGCGACCTCCTATTTTTTTAAAGATAAACATTTTCATTAAAGTTTTTTTTAAAGATAAA
>CAIGRF010058654.1:9364-19782 GCA_903798235.1 Fraxinus ornus
ACACAACTTGAACAGTGTAGCTATAGCCGACAATATTGGTGGGTTCATGAGTTGGTCCAGTCAAACCTTTTGGACATGCCGATTCAAAACTATGATGGATCTGTATTAAATTGGAAAATTAATCAACACTTGAATTCATGCATTAATAAATTTTAGAAACTATAATGAAAATTTAATAGATTATTATGTTTTTATAAAAATCCTATTCAAACAATAACTATGGGTAAATAAGAAAACAATTTAGGGCATAATTGATTTTCATTAATTTATTTTATGGTTTGCTACACAATTATTTTCAACCATACGTTCACATAATAAAATATTCTACATGTTCTCACAAATTTTTTCCTTACTTTATAACCAAATTCTCCTAAAAATACTATTCAAAACTCATTTTTTTTTTTTCCAATTAATGAAAATCAAACAGGCACTTTATAGATTGTTAACTAATAGTTTGATAATGTTTTTATACTAAAAAACTATATTTAAAAAAAAATAAATCATCAAAAATTCTTGAGTCTTATTCAAAAAAAAAAAAAACATATTTTTTGTCTTTTCACTGTATTTAATTTATTTTACCAATTAAATTTTATAAGCATATTTTACCAAAAGTACATAGATGTCAAAAGTCAAAACTAAAAAAGTACTGGTAGGTTAAACAAATAATAGCACTTGTACACGATTAGTTTTGCAAACGTACCCAAGCAGATCTTTCCCACATACTTTTCCTCCCTTGTTTGGACTTTTTAATTTGATGATACATTTTTCTCTCTTTTTTTTTTAAACCATTCTTCAATAAAATAATATTACACGTAAATTCAAAATTTTTCCCCCTTTTTTTTTTAACCACGCATTCTTTAAAAAAATCACTTTTACAAAATACATTTTTTCTCAAAAATCTAATTATAATGGAGCTCAAACAGGGCTTAAAGAAAAAAGTATAAATTATAATACAAGGAAGTCAATGTATACAAGCCATTTGCTAATGATAATAAAGAGCAAAAAAATTGCAGAGGCTGCTACATCACCCCAATTTGTTGCCTTCTTCAGTATCTATTGAGATCACAAGTCAAGGAATCTAAGACAATAATATCCCAAAAAAGATAGTCATTATTTGTGTCACATCTTCGAATTTGAATACCTTACCATATTTGTTGCTCTTCTGTCTTCTAAAGAGTTACCTTACCTTGGGAATCAGTTAATGCACTATAGTCTCTATGAAGTGACAGGTTTTCCATTTAATTTAGGGAAAGGATCTTGCTTGCTTAAAACCACCACTTTACTTTTGTGAGCAAAATAACCCTTCATCAGATTCTTGTATATGAGAATTGAAACGATGCACTCCACCTGCACAAACACTTAATAGATCAGAACAGCTATTATCACGCGGAACAAAAGAGAAACCGAGGCTGGCATTCAACCAAAAATATCATGATGTATACAATGACAAACTAAGCCACGTCCCAATAAAATGGAGACGTTCAGGCCATATAACAGGAACTAAAGAAAGTGGAAATAAGAAAATTTACCTCATCAACATCCATATCCATCTCAAGCCATTTTAATGCTTTAACAATAATTTCTAACTTGATCTGGTGGGCTTTATTTGGATCTTTCTGTTTTTGGATAATGTATCTGAAGAACAAGTATGAAACTAACGGGTAATACGATTGGTTCTTTCAATTAATTAATGACGCTGTGTTACATGGGAACTTACATTTTCTTTATTAGTCGTTGGTAAACTTGGAGCTCCAACTTCTCTAGGACAAGATATACACCTGATCTTAAGAACCTGATGGAGTGGAGGTCTCAATATTTAGAGAGATGTTAGTGTTATAACTGGTTGTATAAGAGGAAACCACAGATACCTGTCTTCATGTTCTTCAAGGGCATGTCTTAGAAGTCGCAGATCACCTCTCTTAAGAGCAAGCACAACATTGTTGTACTACAAAAGAAAAATGATAAAACGTAGTGTGTTATACCGCAGTGGTAAAAGATCATATGAAAATTACTTAGGTTTCTATATTGTATTTCACATTCTTATCTTCGTACTTGACTATAAGATATGATTGTTTACTGGATAATAGTTTCTGATAAATTGCATAATTATAGACTATCGGAATACTAATTAGCAACTTCTGCTTTAGAAATGTCTTTCTTTAGTTGCTTGGAGAGGGAGCGGGGATGGTGAGGAAACTGAAAACTACCACATGCACATCAATTTTTCAAATAAACCAAGACACCCAACTAGGTGCTTTTAATTTATATAGTGTAATATTGTACGAAAAATAAAAACTGACATGTCATACCTCAGTTAAGTTAAACTTGTCAAGAAGTGAGTTTTGTGGTAAGATGCCTATTGAGAGCTTCACAGGTATCAGATATTTCAGAATCATCCTATAAAACGTGAAAATAAAGTTAGCATCTCGAGTATGCATAGACTCAGTTTTAGTCTTTACCTCTTATTAAATCTTTGGAAACACCAGATCAAACTTTAGCAGCCAAGATTTAGAAATAGGCAAACTTGACAATAATTGATCTATTCAAAAATAGGCAAATTTGACAATAATAAACCACATGTAACATGGAATGATGCATGTAGGTCAGTTCTGAAACTTTAAAAGAATGGAGCAGGAAATGATGATTAAAAATTTCAAGTAACTCTCCCCCATCATCCTTCGCAAAGATATATTCAGTAAAAGATTTCAGTTAGCATTTCCCAATCATGAGGACATAAATCAAAATTAAACATTTGCCGATTTCAGACCCTTCTAATGAGCATTTCAATTTCTCGATAGCATAAAAGGAAAGCTCCAAAAGGAATTGATGAATACACTAAATAAACAAGAAACCAACATCGCCATCATTATGAATTCATGTTTATCGAACTAAACAAATTGGCCACTTCTCTTTATAATATCCTAAATTTTAATCTAGATTCAGGTTTTCAAAAGATATTAAACAAAAATTAAAGCAGAACCTAACCAGACCTTATATTTGCTTCTTTCAGAGGACTGCAATAAGTTAATGCGTAAGATAATTTATGGTCAGCAGCTGGAAAGTTCTCATTATACACCTCTAAACGACCAGTATAATACATGTAGGTGACCTTATCCCTGACAGGAAACTCCTCAAATTCGAAAATCCTAGCTGTTTCAATGCTTCTTATCACACTGCGACATAAGTGGACTGTCCCGAGCTTGAAATAAATTTTAAACAGCTGGCACGTAACATATAAAGCTCCAACGCGTTTTGGTCCTTTTCCAGCAAGAACACCAAACACTTTCATGAGGAAAGAGCCAGCTCCTTTCAATTTCTCTGGGGTTTTCCCTATTGAAGCCAACTCTTTATCAGCCTTCAATTACAAAAACGTAAATCAGTCCATTTCATGCCAGTTTCAGTGTGGCATTACACCTATCAAAAAGTTTCACCGTGGCATTACACATGCACTTGTAAAACTTACTCAAAAGGAAACAGTGGGGGAAAAAAATGTAACTCTTACCTGCTCGGCAAGAATCCTAATTTCATATGCAATCACACATAAGGCTTCCAAAGCCCATGCTGATTCCCAATTTCGGAATTCCTGAATAAAAGCACTGTAATTCTCCACCATTAGGGTTTATACTATTTGGGAGAAATTCACATTTGCAGTGAATTCAATCAAAAAATACATACTTGGCAGCTTTTTCAAAGGCCAGGTAAGACTCGACCAAATTTCGTAGTCGATAACTCTGCAAAGCACGGAATACAGGAGCTAGAATGTCTGCATACTGAGAGCTCTCCGATTGTCTAATAATCCTGTTAGCATCCTATTTATATGAAAACAAAGTTAAGGGAAAATGAAAAGCCATAATTCAGAAAAGAAAAATGCCAAGCTTATATATCACACATGTATGTGATAAAAGATATACATATTTAATGATGTGTATAGTATAACTTTTTATCCCTGGCAAGTCAGCTTCTTTAGTGATAAAATTGCTAAAGAATAATAAAAGAATATGAATGAATAGAGATCTCCATCCTTACAAGAGTAATAAGGAAAGTTCAAAATACAGTATCAAATTATCACATTCACAGTAATAAGCTCCATTGAAATAAAGAGATTACTTGTGTGTCGTAGTTCTGAAAGATAGATCCAATAAAATAAGGAATAGAAATATGATTGGAAATTCTTAACCGTATAAGTAAGCTTCCAAATAAGATAAATTATCCAATGGACCAAAGAGCAATGTGACTTAGTGAAAGGACTCGAATAGTTTCACTCTACGACATGAAAAAGCATACACTCAAAACTTCAAGAGATTATTAAATAATACCAATTTATTTTCATTCTAAAAGTGCTTAAACTTGCTCCATTACTAGTTATACAATTCCAGATTTGCCTTACTACTTGTACAAATGTTCAGAATAAAAGGTGAAGGACACAAAAACCTCAGATAACACAGACCCCTCTGAAGCATTGACTTGGTTTAAGACAAAAATGAATATTGCCACAAGAAATAAAAACTTCAAAGGTCTACGTAATCATGAGCATAGCAAAGAAATGGAATTTTCCTCCAGAAGAATTAGCAAGTTCTCTTCCTATTTAATATCTCCTCTCCCTGCACATCCTAAATTTCAATAAATACGAACTATGACAAAAAACCTATTAGTCATACCTCTCTCTTTTTCTTCAATCATTGCCACTGGCACAGGGAAGCCAACTAATACATGCCCACTTGCTTATATTACAGGAAAGTCAGAATTAGCTGATTTTGTTTGAGTCTGATTTTTGAGTTTTACTATATTTTGTAACTTGTAACTGTTCTTCTACACATTATACATTTCTCTCAAACACAACTTGGAAATTTTTATATTGTATATACGGGATGTAAATATGAGAGTGGGTGCTTATCTATGAGCATTTTCCTAAACTTGCACCTTCTCGTTTTTGCTTTGCTTTCCTAAATTATTTAATAATCCAAAGCTAACCACAAGAAGCATTCAGGACATGAGATTATATGTCCCACTCTAAGTCACATCTTCTTCACACTTAGTTGATTTGTCATTTGGTTTGTCATTTGGAACTTCCACCAAGGAGGATATGACATAGCTTGAATGTTACAATTTCACAAGGAGTTGGACAGCATATCATAATTCAGCTTTTTGTTCATTAAACCTATGGTCAAAACGAAAAGCTTTCTCTCTCTCTGCTCTGTGTGTGTGTTTATTTTTGCTAATATATTTCTTTTATCTAGTAGTCTTTTCCATCTCTTGTAGAAGTGATAGAAGTAATTATTGAGCCAACAGCATTTGGAATAAAAAAGGGTTCCCCATCATAGCACTTGGAAACAGCAAGAGACCACAAAAATATGGTAAAGAGGTGTAGAGAAATTATGTAGCCAGATGTGAAGGAGCAGAGTTGAAGCGTAGAACAGCTGCAAATGTTAAAGTGATCGGATATTCTGATTTGGATTTGGCGTGAGAAAATTATGCACCTGTGGGATGGCCAGGTTATGTAGAAAATCTTTCCCTACGCTAAATTTGTAGAGTTGCTTGTACACACACATATATGGCTTTGGACAAGGGTCACTAGTTGTATGACAGCAAACATATAGCCAAGACAGAATAATAGAACAGAAAAGCAAGAATTGGTTCTTTTGCTATATAATGTAGTAGAACGTAATTTGCAATTGGTTGGCTTGCAAGTTGCTCCTGATACGCTGTTGTCTTCTGGAAGGGGAAAATACCAGCCCACTAGGCGAAATATTACAAGGGGAAAATACCAGCCCACTTGTAACTTGTATGCACTCTTTCTCGTTTTCAGAGCACCAAGATTGACTCCTAATAATTAACTAACGAGTATAGACATGAGCCCTTTTTCATAATCCCGAGAATCAAACTTAATTACCTGAATTTCTTGAGATAGAATGAATACCTGGAGGGTGTTGAGGGCGTCAGCGAGAAATTGGAGGGAGGAGGAGTCGGAGGAGATGGAAAGGAGGCGGCTGAGAGATTTTCCGTCCTGAGATGAAACGGCGTCGGAGAAGCGGTTTAGGTACTCGGTGATTCGCCGGTGGGATTCTCCCATGCTCATATAGGCCGCCATTGTTGCCGCTGCACCGCTGAAAATGATTGCCTGTGTGTCAGTAGCCTCTTAGTAAAGACGAAGTGGTTATACGGCGTCGTTTCTCGTGAAGCCTAAGCCCCAGTTTTGTACACATTCGTTTCTCGTGTGTATATTGCATTTTATTGGACGATGAAATTTGTTTGAAAAAAAAGACCCTTCCATTTGGAAGAACGGAGCTTCCTCTTGATGAAAAATATTTCAGTTTGAGCTTCTCTGTCTCAAAATACATTTTTTTTTTCTCGAACACATTTTTAATTATATGTTCTTCCGATAAAATAATTTACCCGTAAATTCAAAACTTTTTCATACTTTTAAATCTCCAAAAAAATCACTATTGTAAATCATTTTTTGTTAAACATGAGGCCAAGGCCGTACCTACTTTCACGAGATCTGAGGCGAATTTCAAAATTTGGACCCCTAAATCATAGTAGACAATCATCATTTTCTTTTAAAAGAGTCTTATGGAACTAAATTTGTTAACTTAAATTTAACAATAAAGCAACAAATAAAGATAAAATATTTAAAATATTTATTTTGCAATCAAATAACAACCAAACTAAAATATTCAAAATATTTATTTTGCAATCAAGTAACAATACAAAGATGTTCTACTCGATCACTTAAATATAACTCGTCTTGCAGTTTTCGAGGCAAAAATATCAATCAAATTCGCACTTAATTACCCCAAATCTAGATAAGTAATAATACATATTCGATCACACTATCACATGTTCAATTTATAAAATCCCATAACTAATGGTCTAATATATGCAGAATTGCAGATTTATAAAATCACATTTCAAACTTAAACCCCTATCATCCTTAATCATTCGTCCATTATCTAATAACCAATATCCATACTCAAATTCTCAATCACAAAACAAAATACAGTACACTAGTAAAGTTGGAAACAAGAAACATACCCGGATACGGGATACCCCTCAAGGCTCAAGAAAATTGATTATTCCTTATTCCTTAGGCTTCACAGCTCCATCTTCTTTAAATCAAAGATTAATTCAAATGATTTGATCAAATTCAATGGTTAATCGAGATTCAAGGAGAAGAACGGAATACAATAATACAATGGTTAATCGAGATCAAATTCAATGGTTATCTCAATATCTTCTTATTTGAAACTGTGGTTCTAAAAATCATCTGATAAGTAGAGATTTTCATATCATTTGAACATACACTGCCGATAAAATGTGCCATTTGGGGCCTCTTGTTCTGCTTCCTAAAGCTGAGGGATCGATTGGTGCTTTGTTCCTGCGAGTTATAGACAATGTGAAATTAGTTTTCAAATTTTCACTTGCTTCTTGTATCTTCTATCTTCAGATCGAGGCGTTGCTTCATTATATTTTTGACAAACCGTATTTAGCCTCCAACAGATGATAACAAGAATCAATCTTAGCATGCTTAAAACAATTTCAAACAGGCTGAAGAAAAAACATTATGTGTAACAAAGCTAAATAAATTGAGAGGTACCCCAATCGGAGTCTTCAGAGGAGTAGCACAATCTTTTTGTGTCTTGGATTGAACTGGAGGAACACCTGAAATTTCGGTTCTTTCGTTCGAAAGAATCGGGGGTGGACGGGCGAACTCTGTGCAGTGAGGAAACTTAGGCGCAAGGAAGGGCTGAACCGCTGAAGGTGGAGGCGTGATTCGCTTGAAGACTATAGTTGAAGACTGAAGTCGAGGTTTTAGGTTTAAAAAAAAAGGGCCCCTAAAAATTTTGGGGCTGAGGCGGAGGCCTCTTGGGCCTCCCCTCAAGTCCGGCTCTACATGAGGCGCAAACGAGGAACAAGTGTTGTCAAATTATGCTAAAAGAGTATGCCTAAATTTATTTTACTGAAAAAATAAATAATTGAAAATGAATTCGAATTTAAATTTTTTTTTAAAAGAATAGAGAACTCAAACAGGGGCTACTTAAATATTAAAATTGCTAATTTCTCATACATAAAAGTTTAGATTATGATTTTTTAAGATGGAATTTCAATCTATCAAATATAAATAAGCAATTCAACCTATTGAGGTTTAACACAGTATATAGTGTGCCGGGATGACTTTGTTAATGGGTGGGGGATATCCAGGGCTGATCGTTTGAATTTTGAGGCACTAGACGACTAATTATTATGAGACTTTTAAAGATAATTTTTTACATTCGTAATGATAGTTAAACAAATTAACTCTTTTAGTTTTTATTTATTTTCCACAAGGAATTCCATTAACAGGAGACTGGAGACCAAGAGTTGAATCGAATATGGAAGTTAATTTACAGCTTGTGACAATTCTTCAATTTTAACTGACAAATTGGAAGAAACATACATAAATAATAGCAATGCCAACAAAAGAGTGCCAAATTTCTTATCTTTTCATTATAAAAAAAGAGAACAACAAATGAGATATCTAAGTCAAAATTCTTTAAGCTTTGAGTTGTGAGCAAAATACAATGGTCTAATCAATAATGGTAATTAAATTAAAATTTGTGTCATTCAAAAAGAAAAATGCTAAAATGGATTTTTTTTGGAGGCCCCAAAAATATTGAGGCCCAAGGCCATTGCCCAATAGCCCTTGTGCCAAGGCTGGGGATATCACGATAGTAGTCTGAACGTTTTATTCATGCATTCTCCTCATCTTATAGTAATTGCCATATCTTGAGGTGGAGATGTGTTTCATTCTTGATGAGATCTTTCTTGTCGTTGACTTGGACTTTTGGACTTATAAATAGAGGTGAGCTCCTCTCTAGCCATTCGTTGCATCGCTCATGGTGGAGCGTGGTCTATCTAGGCTACTCTCTGACATATTAGGCATTTAGTTTCCTTCGACTGTAATACAATTTTTCACATCAAATGTGAGAGAAGCTAGGTTGCTAACTCACTTACAACAGAGTGATGCAAGGACTATCATGAAATATGGTCCTCTCGACTTGCCTTGGCAACTTTGTCCACGATGTAGATGGATATATATGACTTTTGCATGTTTAGATGTCTTTAGACTTTATTATTTCAAACTTATAGTTAAGCATTGATTTTTTAACGATCGAATAGTAAAATAGATATTAGATCTGATCATGTAAAGCAAGTGTCCATATAGTGTATCTATAATTGCCAAAAGTAACAAAAGCAGCAAAATCAGAAAAGAAATAAAATAGAATCGCCAAAGATATGAATACGTTTACTCGATAAAATGAATGCAATCGAGTTAATCGTCCCAATAATCACTAAACTTATATCCGTGTCTTTGATTGCTCACTAAAATTTATAATGTCGAGTTTTAGCCGCTATACTTATCCAAACGTTGGACGTTACTCACCGGCATAATATCAAATTCAAACCTCTAGCAGAATTGGTGACGTAACTAACGAAATGCACATGTGGCATCCCATCACATTGTTATCAAATTGTCAAGTAAGAAAACGTCTTTCATTGCTCATTAAACTTCAAAAAAACGTCTTCAATTACTCACGATACTTTCGAAAATGTTTTCGATTGTTCACTGAACTTTGAGGAGGTCGAATTTTGAAAACTAAACTTGTAAAAATGATGTCGGCCTGTTGTTCACTAAAAAAGTGTACCGCAAGCACGTACTTGTCGAGTATAAGTAATAAAGTGGACAAAGAAGTTCGAATTGTTGATCTTAGAATGAATAATTTCTCAATTACATAATAGTTAAATTTAATTTTAACAACGAAATACACAATAAATTTGAATTTTGTAAATGATGAAAATAGCTTAAAAATGAAAAGATTACGGACATAAGATCTTTCTACAATTGTATTATTTGATCTTTTCATTATTTTTGTAGAATTTTAAACTATTTTCATCATTTAAAAATGCAAATTTATTGTGTGTTTTGTTGTTAAAACTAAATGTAACTATTGTGTAATTGAGTAATCATTCCTCGTGGAATTGACAACTCAGATTGATTTGCTCACTTTATTACTTGTACGTGACACGTACGCTTGCGGTACACATTTTTTTAGGGAACAACATACCAACATCATTTTTATAAGTTTAATTATCAAAATTCAACCATCTCAAAGTTTAATGAAGAATAGAAGAGATTTTTCAAAGTATAATGAGCAATCAAAGATGTTTTTCAAAATATAAGGAATTTGTATATGCGTACAACCCTCGCATGGCTTTCCCCCGACACTTGGCCATATATTCGGACATCATGTACTCATTACCCATAATTTGAAGCGACTGATGGTCAATGGTAATGTCACGTACAAACTCAATGTTCAATATGAGTCGATCGAGAATGTCGAATGATCTTGGATATGTTCGAGCTCGATCACGCAATAAGT
>CAIGRF010058661.1:3706-22646 GCA_903798235.1 Fraxinus ornus
TTATATTAATCTTAAAAATTAATCACTGAATACAATTTCTTTAGATTTAAAGTGGATGTCAAACTAATTACATTAATCATAAGATAATTTGGAAAAAAAATTATTATATAGTCTGTTACGGGCCTGTATCAGACCTGCCATCTCATCCGCCACGTGTCGTATAGGTGGTCCATACCACGCCACGTGGTTGTCGAGGTGATTGCGCATGTGACGAGCTGATTGTATAAGCCGAAGTGATTACATGAGGGAGGAACTGAATGCACACCCAACAGAAGAGCCGAATTCATCCACAAGCCACCGCGGATGCAAAGGCCCGCACTCCGCTTCTACAACACTGCACCTGTCTTGCCTCGCCTCGCCCCAGCAAAGATCTCTTGTAAAAAGATCTTTCCAAAGTCAAATCCCTGACTGATTGATGAGACGTGTAGCAGAATCCAAACGGTCAATTCAAGCAGCCTTTGTTAGAGACATTCAATGCCAGCCAACCTATGGAGGGTTGGATTGACACCTAAGATGGAACGAGCCCTGAGGATCTGACAACACGTGTCTCCTCATCCAACGGCTCTCATCTTCCTATCCTTAATATAAATACCCCCTCATTGTGCCAGAAGAAGGATTTGAATCCATTTTTCTCCTATTACATTGCAAACTTAAGTATCATCATCTCCCTTCAATACTAGCACTTTATCATTACACTTTACATCAACCACTTCCCGACGAGTGTTCTACTGCCGACGAATCATTCTTGGTTGAGCCTTGAACTAACTTGACCGTTGGAGTGTTCGCGGTCGCTCCCAACCTCTCTGAAAAAGGCCACGGGTGACTAACGGCGTGCTACGTATGCAGGGAAGAGCTGACTTGAAGACTTATTTCGTTGGCCACGTGTCGGAGCCATTTTTCGAGGTCAACAGATTGGCACCGTCTGTGGGAAACTTACTTAAACCATGAGTCTTCCTATTAAAAAGCTTGTTTGAATATCCGGTTGATATTCTCCCTTGAAAAAGGGATCCGTTCTTGAAAAAAGGATCAACTGTACATCAAGCTCTGCTACTAAGGAAAGGCCCTTCACATCAAACCATGAGTTTCGGTGACGAATGGGGTGAACCCAAGGAGAACAAGGGAGATCTCTGAAGAAGATATTTCCCGAAATGTTACACATCAGCGACCTCATCATCGGTATCGTAAAGGTAACAGAACTGCCCAACTAGCTGTTGAAGTGGCTAGCATGGCCACGAACATGAGGAACATCGCAGCTCAAAATGCGGCCATGCAGAAACTCCTCATGTAAGTGCAGAACTAAAGTGGTTTCCAAGCCCCCACAATTTCCTCAACAATTAGCCTATAGACGAACTGGGGAGAAATCTAGCAGAAGAACCCATTTGAGTCCTCAATTAGAAGTCTCTATTGTAAGAGAAGTGGGAATGGAAACTTTCAACTACACAGTCGCTCCGGTTGAAAACGTCCATGTTGGAGAGGACAACTTCCCTCTGTAATATGAAGAGCAGCTCCAGAGGTCTGCTAGTGTTTTTGATCGGATCGGACAGGCGCCTAGAATAGGAACCAGCTCATGCACCAAACGACCCGCCAACACGAGCTTGCACAAAGCCTAGTTCAGGCCCTTCCACCTAGAGATAGGCGAAAGAGGCGAAATATGGTGGATTGGGAAAACAGAGGTGAAACTGTCCAGCTTCCACCACAACCAGCAGCAGATGGGAACGATTTTTACGAACCATGCAGGTCATATGAACTTAATGATGATGATAACAATCTCTCCTTCTCCAGGGAGCTTTGCACCTTTTCGATGCCTCATAACTTTATCCCTCCTAAGATTCTAAAATATGAAGGAAATGGCGACCCGGAGAAGCATCTCAACAAGTATAAAATGCAAATGAACCTCAGAGGCGCCTCGCCAGCTTTGAAATACAGGGCATTCCATCTAACACTTGGCGAAGCTGCTGAAGTGTAGTATAGCAGATTGGCACCACTTAACATGAAGAACTGGCCATGCCTAAAAAATGCTTTTCTAAACCAATACATTTCAAGGAGAGAGTGAGAAGCTCCAATACAGCGCTTGCAAGACATGAGGCAAGCAACAGGGGAAACCTTGAAGAGCTTCCTTGCTCGCTTCACTGATGAAATAATTTATTACGAAAAAGTCACAGGCAAGGAAGCCCTTTCAGCTCTGAAATGAGGCCTAAACATGAATACCCTGTTCTGGAGGGATGTCCGAAGCAAAAATCCTTCCATATATGATGAGTTGGTAGAAATGATAAAGATTAAGATTGTCAATGAGGAAATGATTGACCACATAAATAGGGCCGCCCAGGGACTCCTTCCGCATCAGAGGTAAATTGGTAGATGACCTACTTCCCAAATAGTGAGCCAGCAATGGACTTAGGCCGGGCATGCTGTGGCTCACACTTCGGGATAAGCATTGGCCACTGTCACACTGAATGTAATGCCTACTTTAGCTTATGAAAACGTTGGACCCAACATTGGCAACTCAGCTAGGAACACTGGACGACCCTCAACCTCTAGAAATAGAGGACGAGGTGGTAGGCTTAGAGATAGGCCCTAGGAAGAACTGCGGCCTTATTGCGCTTTCCATCGCTACTACAGTCATAACACAAGCGAATGTAGAAATACGAACTGGCCAGCAAGCAACCCTCATAACATAGGGGATAATCACTACCAAGGTAATGCACAAAGGAACTCTCTAACAAGAAGCGAGACGAGGCGACATTCGCCTCTTAATGATAGAAATGAAGATAGGGAGAGGCCCCGGAGCAGACAACGTCCCATGAGAGACTTAGCTGCTTCTAACGAACAGCATCCCATCCGAGAAATTGACACTATTATTGGAGGACCCCATGTAGGAGGTGAATAAAAAAATGCTCAAAGAAATTATACCAGAGAGGCGAGAAATCCACCAATGGCCAGCTATATAGTGAGTCAATCTGCATGTGGCAGGGCTATGGATCCCATTACATTTACCCAGGAAGATACGACAGGTGTGCACTTTCTACATTGCGACGATCTAGTAGTCAGAGCCGTGGTAGCCCACAACGGGCTGAAGTGCATGCTAGTGATAATGGCAGTTCAGTCAACATCCTATTTGGTACTGCTTTTGATAAAATGGCAGTAGATCATGAGCTAATACCAATGACCTCCTCCCTCTACGGGTTCACTGAAAATAGCATCATTCCCAGAGGAAAAATTACTTTGGCTGTCGAGATGGGGGCTTTGCCCCAGGTGGCACACCAATTCATGGAATTTTTATTCGTTGACCGTCGGTCTGCCTATCACAAAGTTTTGGGAACACAGAGTTTTGGGGAGACCAGCCTTGAACGAGTTATGGGCAGTAACTTCCATCCATCACCTCTGCATGAAGTTCCCCACAAAACGTGGAATCGCCACTATTAGGGGTGATCAGATGGGATCTAGGAAGAGCTATCTCAACTCTTTGAGAAGGGTTGAACCGTGAGTCAACATAGTACTGGATGCTAAAATGTCAGAGGTCCCTGAAGAAGGGCCACATCCAACGCTAGACATTCTCATGGTAGAAGCCAGATCTGAAGTATCCCTGGAAGAGCTGGATCCCAGGGTGATTGAATCAAAATCCCAAACTGCTCCAATGGAAGAGCTGGAAACCTTCCAGTGGACCCACATGATACATCTAAGTCCTGCAGGTCGGGAAAGAACTGGAAAAAAGAGACTAATGAAGCACTGAAAGACTTCATTTGAAAGAATACGGATGTCTTTGCATGAAGGCATGGAGGTATGATTGGAATAGACCCAAAAATCAGTTACCATCACCTGCAAATCGATCCAAACTGCACTCCACACAGGCAAAAGAGATAGGTGTTGAATGTCGAAAGGTATGAGGCCCTGAAAGAAGAAGTGGAGAAGCTCATCAACAACGGTTTTGTTCGTGAAGCCAACTACCCAAAGTGGGTTTCAAATCCCGTTTTGATGAAGAAGCACAACGGCAAATGTGGGGTCTGCATTGATTTCTCTAACATTAATCAGGCCTACCGAAAGGATAGCTTTCCACTCCCATGAATTGACCAGTTAGTGGATTCAACTGTTGGGCATGAACTGCCAAATTTCATGGACGCCTATTCAGGCTACATTCAAATTCCTATGTTCCCAGACGACGAGGACATCACATCATTCATTACTGACATGGGGCTTTATTGTTACAAAGTGATGTCCTTCGGCCTGAAAAACGCTGGGGCTACCTATCAAAGGTTAATCAATAAGATTTTTACTGATTAGCTTGGCAACACAATGGAGGTTTATGTTGATGATATGCTTGTGAAGAGAATATTAAACACCTGGGTGAGGCTTTTCAAACACTAAGAAGGTACTATATGAGGCTGAACCCTCTTAAATGTGCATTTGGCGTGGCTTCATGCAAATTCTTGGGCTACATTGTGAATCATAAGGGAATTGAAGCCAACTCAGAAAAAATCAAAGCTCTAATCGAAATGAGGTCGCCACAGAAGCCTAAGGAAGTGCAACGGCTGACTTGTAGAGTACCGCACTCAATCGCTTCATCTTAAGGGCCACTGAAAAGTGATTACCCTTCTTCAAAATCCTTAAGGGAGACAAAAAGTTCCAATGAACCCTAAAGTATGAGGAGGCATTCCAAGAGTTGAAAAACTACTTGGGACGAACACCCATTCTCAGTAAGCCAAAGGAAGGAGAATCTTTGTTATTATACTTGGCAGTAGCTGATGACTCAATCAGCTCAGTGCTTGTGCGAGAAGAAGAAATGCACTAATTGCCAATCTACTATGTAAGTAGAGCCTTACTACCTGCCGAAGCGCGTTACCCAGACATGGAGAAATTGGCTCTTGCTTTGGTCACCGCTTCTAGAAAGCTGAGGTCATACTTCCAGGCCCACAACATTCAAGTTTTGATGAATTTCCCACTGAGGTAGGTCCTGCAGAAGCTAGACGCCTCGGGAATGCTACTGAAATGGGCTGTTGAGCTTAGTAAATTTGACATAACGTACACACCCCCGGACAGTAATTAAGGGTCAAGTCCTGACTAATTTTGTTGCAGAGTTTGCTAAGGCCCCTGAAATTGTAGTGAAGATGGAACCAGCAGAACCTCCCACATGGAATCTCTTTGTTGATGGATCCTCGGGAGAGACGGGCTCCGGGGCTAGTATTATGTTGGAGAGCCCAGAAGGGCATAAGCTTAATTGTACCGTAAGGCTTGGATTCAAAGCTTCCAATAACATGGCTGAATATGAGGCTCTCCTAGCTGGACTTTGGTTAGCCAGGGAGTTGCAAGTAAAAAGATTGATTATGAGTAGTAACTCACAGTTGGTGGTGAACCTGGTAAATGAGAACTTTGTGGCCAGAGACAAGCATATGATAGCCTATCTGAAGCTGGACATGGATTCCCTACCCAACTTTGAAAGGTTCGAGCTGATTCAGGTGCCATGCCAGGAAAACTCCCATGCGGATGCTCTATCAAAACTGGCCAGTAGCAAAGATTTGGATCTAAGTAGTGCCAAATGAGCACCTAGCTGAACCCTCTATCAAGAGGGTGAAGAACTGATGTGGATTGAGAGTACTCCACCCTGGATGTTGCCTATCTTAGCCTACTTGAGAGAACAAACTTTACCGGAGGATGAAACCGAAGCATGAAGGTTTTGAAAGAGAGCCGCTCACTTCGTCCTGCAGGATGATATTATATATAAGCGTGGCTTCTCCTCTCCCCTCCTCAGATGCACAGGGGGGAAGAAGCAAATTACATCCTAAGGGAAGTACATGAAGGTGTTTGTGAAAATCACTCCGGCGGACCTGCCTTGGCAAACAAAATACTCCGACAATGGTATTATTGGCCGATTCTGAAAAGGGATGCCATTGAATTCGTGCGCAAATGTGACAAGTGCCAACGCTTCTCCAATGTGCAGAGACAACCATCCCAAGAACTTACTGTTGTGCCCAGCCCCTGGCCATTCACCAAATGGGGTGTGGATTTCATCGGCCCCTACCCAAAGGGAGAGCAAACACTCACTTCGCCATGGTTGTTATTAACTACTTCACAAAATGGGCAGAAGCAGAGCCTCTGTACAAGATTACTGAAGCAAACACTTTCAAATTCCTCTGGAAGAACATCATATGCCGATTCGACATACCTCATTCTTTGGTCTGAGACAATGGCAAACAGTTTGACAACAGGAAGATCTGGGACTTATACGATGGGCTCGAAATCATGAAGCACTTCTCTTTACCTCATCATCCTCAGGCGAATGGCCAGATCGAGAAGTCAACAAGACCATCAAACTCAAACTCACCATGAAAAGAAAATTAGATGCCTCCAAAGGGGCTTGGGTCGACGAGCTCCCCCAGGTCCTGTGGGTCATCAGAACTACTTGCAAAACAACTACTGGGGAAACTCCTTTTTCCATGACTTATGGAGCCGAGACTATGAGCCCTGTAGATGTTGGTGTTCCTTCTCCTCGTCGTATCCACTTCAATGAAGTAACAAATGACGATCTAAGGAAGTTTGAGCTGGATTTTCTTGAAGAGAAGAGAGATGACTCTCAGGCCAGACTCGCTTCCTACCAGCATAAGATGATGCATTACTATAATGCCAAAGTGAAGAAGAGAGTGTTTCGCATTGGCGACCTGGTGCTCCGTAGGGTTTTCCCTTCACCAAAGATCCGGGCACAAGGACTTTGGGGCTGAATTGGGAAGGTCCATACAAAATCATCCAGGATATCAGACCTGGCACTTATACAGTTGAGGACCTGGAAGAAAATGTGATACCTCACCCCTGGAGCATCGAGTACCTAATGAAATGCTACTAGTAGGAAGCTTGTAACCTTGTAAATATTGCAATCAAATGAATGAACTGATTTCTGTTTCACCTCGCTCTTACATGGAAATATCAAAACAACTTTGCCGAGGTGCAAGCTCCTCCGCATGGGTCACCTCCAAGGGCATCTGTGTAGTTAGAGGTGGTGCGGGTGCTATCTTTGATGAAACAGAAAGTGCACATATCAAAACAACCTTATCGAGGTGCAAGCTCTTCCAAAGGGGTCACGTCCAAAGACATCTGCGTAACCAGAGGCGGTGCAGATGCTACCTCTGACAAAGCAGAATATATTGAACAAACTATGGGGGCCTCTTAATGCCGATGCAATATTACTTGTTCTCCATTGACTTCTTCCATTTTATTAAGTGGTTAAGCAAGGTCGATGCGATATTACTTGTTCCCATTGATTTCTTCCATTTTATTGAGTGGTTAAGCAAGACTGATGCGATATTACTTGTCCCTCATTGGCTTCTTCCATTTTATTAAGTGGTTAACCAAGGTCGATGCAATATTACTTGTTCCTCATTGGCTTCTTCCGTTTTATTAAATGGTTAAGGTGAGTTGATGCGATTACACTTGGAACAATTTACAATTGCTTATCCGAAGTGAGTTTAGAAGAAGTAATTACTTGTGCAATATAAATAAAGTAGCGCGAGGCGACAACACTTGGAAGAAAATGAATTTCTATCATCACAGAAAGAGGCTGAAGCCATTACAAAATAGAAAAAGAATACATAGCCTAATCTACGTTTACGATCGCTCCAGCTCCTACTTCTTCTTGAAGGGCCCCTTCCTTCTCCTCCTCTTCAGCCACTGGGTGACCCCCAGTGGGGCCACCGAACTCTCCTTCAAGAAATTCGATGTCCAGGTCGGGGTACCAATCGCCCAGGTGAGACATCATCTCAGACAGCCCAGAAATTGGCGGAGTCATCATACTCTGGCGTTTTATCAAAATTGTCCTTATAATTCTGGATTGTCGCCTCGCCAATTGTCATCGCCTCTACCTTCAGAGAATCGATCTCGTCAGCTTGGGCCTCAGAGAGCTTCTTTAGCTCGACCTTCTCCTTATTAGCCTCCACTAGGGCCTCGGAGGCGAGCCTTTGATGCTCGTTGGATTGGTCAGAGCAGTTGCTTGCGAAGACTTCTCGTGTAGCTCGTTCTTCAGTCGGTTAACTTGGATTTTAGCCGTGTCCAACTTTGAGGTGGTCGCTATCCATTTTTCCTCTGCCTCCTCTGCCTCTTTCTTAGCTTTGGCCACCTTCTCCTCCCACTGGCCCGATGCTTTGACCTTATCCTCTAGTTCATCATTCCGTTTGCGAAGGCCTTGGACCAAGTCTTCTGTCGCTGTGTCCATACTTAGGGCCCGGCCACACAAGCATTGTTGGCATCTAACATATCCTCTATTTCACAGGAGGTGACATGATTTTGCCAATCCTCGGTCCAGTACTTTCTATGAATCTGGGCTGCAGAGGCGATTTCAGGAGGCAACATTTCCAAAACTGCCTCGGGAAGATCTTCATCTTTGCTCCCCAAAAAGTTAGTGGCCTTGCCTGTAGTGGTTGTAGGCCTCTTCTACCTCTTTCTGGCAGGGCCTTCGACGAAATAAACAGTTATTGACACAATGGCCCGAGGAATAGACAAAGGGGCGGCCACGGTCACCCTGACATCAGTTGGAGGAGGAGGGATTACGTCGGATGGAGCCGAAGTAGAGGCCCCGGGTGGGACAGCTCTCTTTTTTCTCTTGGCAATGGAGGCTCTTTCCTCCTCCTCGTTCTCCTCAACAGGCTGCTGTCCAGCCCTGCTGAGAGTAAGGAAATGTTCCAGCTGCTTCTTGTAAGCAGTCGAGCTCATTCTCAATATCTTCGCCTCCGCAACCGTTTTGCGGATCGTATAAAAGTCAGGCCTCAGCACCTTCCTCCTCACAAAGTCCTCTGCAAAAGGGAAAAGTTACTAAGTATTTTCAGATAAGAACAAAGAAATAAAAAGAGCTTAAGTGAGGTGTATACCTTGGCTCGACATCAATCCGTGTAGAACGAAGTAGGTGTTCTGATCAATAATCTCTTTAAAACTCCTTTCTAATGGAGGAGTTTGGTAGAGTTGGCTTATTAAGTCCCACTCCTCCTCAAAAATCTCATAACTCGGAAGAGAGCCTACGAATAAGAGAAGCATTAAAATCATAAGCGAAAATTATTCAAGTATAATCAGCTCGGGAAAAGAACTTACTGTAAGTGGAATATGACGTAGGAACGGTAAGAGGCTCCATCGGGTTGCCCTCCATAGTATCCCACTCTCGGCTACCCAAAACCAGGAGCTCCTCCAGCCCTTAACAGATGTGGGCAGCTCGATCACGAAAGGGAAGTGAGACCCCAGGGCGCCAGTAGTACCAATCCTTAGTTTCGTCCTCCCCAGCTACACACTTCTACAAAAATATGGAGTAGAATACACTAAAGGGCAGATCTATCCCTATGCTGGCCCGACGCCAAAGCATCCACGAACGCACCATCTGAGACCATGAGTTCGGGTTGAGTTAAGTCGGAGCCAACCCATAGGAATGAAGTACTAGCATAAAGAAATGGTGGAAGGGGAGTCTAAGGCCAGCCTTAAGTATGTTTTCACTCACTGCCACGCATCCCGACCTCGGATAGCAGGCCCTCTCATGCAGCTCGAGTATTATCAATTCTATGTTATCGGGAATTTTACTCCAGTTGTTCTACGGTGGTTTTCGAAGGGTATTTCGAAGCTCTCCATTAAACCGAAGTGTCCACAAGGGAGGTTGGACACCTCCATATATTCTCTTCGGCCCTAATAGCCCTACCATCTCATCCAGAGTAATGGTTATGGGCTCTTTGAAAGCATAACTCTCCTCACTCCCCGAGGCGTGAATAGGTTGTTCATTGGCCATTTCAAGGTTTAAAGAAATTTTTGAAGAAAAAGATGAAGAAACTGACAAAAGGCGAAATGTTACCTAGTGCAACGACGGGAACTTGTTACTCGTCGGGAATTTGCAGAATGGTAGCCGGAGTTCTGAGTGTTCGTTGGAGAAGAAAACGCAAAGAACGGCGAAGGAAAAACTTTTAAAGTAAGAAAGAGATTTTCGCAAAGGTAAAATGCTTAAAATGAAAGGGAGGGGCCTTATATAGGCGTTTTGAGACTCACTCCAGCCATTGGATCAATTCCAATCGCATCTGGGCCGTCCAAAGCTCAGACCCCAAGATCACCATTGAAATCAAAGGTCACCAAGATCAACAATCCTGATGAAGCGATGAATCTCCCGCACAATATGAACGCGTCGTCCTGAGGAATGGGAGCCGTCACCATCATTACCATTTATAGCAAAGAAGGTGTGCCTTGGAAGCAAGCAGACGTCCCTTTGATGCGTCATGGGAATACGCGAAAGCTTTCAAATCATTGGCACAAAACCCAAAGCTATCTCTTCAGAGCCGACGCTTCACTTCGCATAAACGTTGCAACAGCTCTCCATAGAGTTGTCAACCTATATCACTTCGCTCAGAGCAGAATCTGATGTTGCAACAACTCCCTCTAGAGTTGTCAACTCCTATAGCTTCGGCCGCTTCAGAACTTCACGTTGCAACAACTCTCCACAGAGTTGTCAACCTATATCACTTCGGCTATAACAGAATCTGATGTTGCAACAACTCCCTCTAGAGTTGCCAACTCCTATAGCTTCGGCCGCTTCAGAACTTCGCGTTGCAACAGCTCTCCTATAGAGTTGTCAACCTACATCACTTCGGTCAGAGCAGAATCTGATGTTGCAAGAACTCCCTCTAGAGTTGTCAACTCCTACAGGTTCAGCCTCATTAAGCCCTATCAACACAACGACCACTGGGGACCCCCGCACCATCACCTCGATCGCTTCAAGGGAAGCGCAACAAAGGTCCCAAGTTCCTTTCTTTGCTTCAGCAATGCCACAACTTTGCTTCATATCGATGCTTAGCAAAATCCCCACCATTACTTAATTACCTGCCTCTCGTATTTTTCCCCATGCGCTCTAGCTCTACAAATTAAAAGTCCTTGTACTATATGAATATCCATACATAGACTTGCGGGAATACTATTACGGGTCTGTGTCAAACCCGCCACCTCATCCGCCACGTGTCAGTAGATGTGGTCCATACCACGCCATGTGGTAGCCGAGGTGATTGCGCATGGGAAGAGCTAATTGCATAAGCTGAAGTGATTACATGATAGAGGAACTGAACACACGCTCAACAGAAGAGATGAATTCATCCGCAAGCCACCCCGGATGCAAAGGCCCGCACTCCACTTCTACAACGCTGCACCTGCCTCGCCTCTCCCCAGCAAAGATCTCTTATAGAAAGATCTTTCCAAAGTCAAATCTCTGACTGATTGATGAGACGTGTGGCAGAATCCAAAAGGTCAATTCAAGCTGCCTTTGTCAAAGACATTCAATGCTAGTCAACCTATGGAGGGACGGATTGACACCTAGGATGGGACGAACCCTGAGGATATGATAACACCTGTCTCATCATCCAACGGCTCTCCTCTTCCCATCCTTAGTATAAATACCCCCTCCTTGTGCTACAAGAAGGATTCGAATCCATTTTTCTCCTATTACATTGCAAACTTAAGTATCATTCTCTCCCTTCAATACTAGCACTTTATCATTACACTTTACATCAACCACTTCTCGACGAGTGTTCCACTGCTGGCGAACCATTTTCGGTTGAACCTTGAACTGACTAACGACGTGCTACGTGTACAGGGAAGAGCTAACTTGAAAACTTATTCTGTTGGCCAAGTGTTTGAGCCATTTTTTGAGGTCAACATAGTCAAAAGAAAAACAGCCATATTCATAACTAAATTCATTGCATAGCACAATTTGGAAATTAAATTGATATAATTATCACATTCCTATTTCTTCCTTTTATATATAAAATTACATTAATCATAAGACAATTTGGAAAAACAATTATGATATAGTCAAAAGAAAAACAGCCATATTCATAACTAAATTCATTGCATAACAAAATTTGGAAATTAATTGATATAATTATCACATTCCTATTTCTTCCTTTTATATATAAAAAAAATAATAGGGACCATTTTATTTTTGTAGTAATAATCAATCACATATATAAATATCAGACCCTAGATTCCTAGGATGACAAGATTTTTTTCATTTCCTTCCATTCTTGAAACCCTTTGAATAAGTAGCATAATACCTTCTGCAAATCGTCATATACTGATTAACAGCATGCATTCATACCAATGGCAGTGGTGTAAAATCTGGCCGATCGTAAAAATGAAAAACTGGTTAAGAAATCGGTTCCATTTTTGCTGAAAATAACATACTAAAAATAGGGATAAAACATGCATGTTCAATTGAACGATTGAACATGTGAATCGGTTGACCAGATTTATTAATTATTTTTAGATTGAGTCCTTGTTTGACACACATTATTTTTTTCATTCTCATTTTTCTACTCATTTTTAACAACACATTATTCAATAAAATAATATTTTCCATCACTTCAATACATTTTCCTTCTTTTTCAATCACATATTCCTCATCATATCACTTCAAAAAAATACATTCTCTCATTTTAATATGCACCAAACACACTCTCAGTTGAACTTTTTTAATTACTAAACCTTAACTACTTGTCTTTTTGTGTCAGAGCTTGAGTTGGGTTTCAAAATATTGATCACAGCTAGAAAGTGAGACATAAGATATAAACAAGGCTTGTCCTAATAATTTTGAAGCCCTAGATGACTAATTTTTTGAGGCCCTAGATGACCATTTTTTTTTTTGGCAAGCTTAACAACATTTAAATGAATAACATACTTATATTGTTGACTCTAAAAAATGAACTCAACAGATATCAAGCCCACTCTTGTCACGTTAAGTATGGATCTGGCACGTTTCTACCGGAACGAAATCGGTAGTTTGACTGGAATGGACGTGGGAGGTACTTTTTAGCAAGAGACAGAGAAAGCTCAAGCCTCAGCGGTATGATTACAACGGTATTCGCACTATCAATGAACACCCCCATTGATTTCTCATATTAGATCTCTCTTTTGCAATGGAATATGTGGTAAGATAAATATGATGTAGAATCACAACACGTTTGTATTGGAATCTAGATATATTGGCTATTGTGTTTGTCAAAAAAAGGATAAAGGACCAAGTATGTAAAATCTTATTAAAAATTTCACAAGGAGAATATACTTTGTGTTTTTCTTCGCAGGCACAGATGCCAACCCCTTTTTCTATACTAAGAGAAGCTATTTATACTAGTCTAGCCGACGTGAAAGTCGTTGGATCAAATCCACATGGCAGCATCGTCGAACTGGAAGCCTCACATCAACGTCTAGTCCCTACCATTAATGTTTGGCAGAGGATTTGCCGTCCTAGTTGTAGGATGGCATACTGACACGCTTTATTACATGTCTCTTCAGTCACTTCTAAAAAGATCTCCAAATCTATAATGATGGGCAGCATCAAATTCTACTGGATCAGGGTCAGCCTTTGTTGAAGAGCTCTCAAGGGTAGAGGGCTTCGGATATCTTCGTTGAGCCTCTGTGAGGTATTTTGGGAGCTTCAGTTCTTCAGACATAAGGAGCTTCTGCGTTTATATGGAAGGGCTTCAAGTAGGCCTCCATTATTAGGGCTGAAGAGACATCGGTCAAACAATGCTTCGGTTCTAGAGGAAGCCTCGGACAGCCATAGTCTTTGTTAACCTTGACCTCATAACCTCCTCTGAAATCCTCCCAACTAGCTCTCTGTCAACTTGGCCACTAAGTATATTTGGCTGCCCACGTGGGTATGTTGCTTACGTGGTTGCCTACGTGGAGTACTGATTTGGAGCCTCTAATTTTGGGGGGTAAAAATATTTAAACGAATACTTTTTACAATCTAACGACTGTTTAGAAGCAATTTTGTGTAGATTCTAATCCATTTTTTGAATGTTGAACAATTACCCAAAGACAAAAATGCCCCTATTTACAGAATAAGGAATTAAATGTTAAATGGTACATTGATCATTTTACATCATTTAGTCAATAATTGCTACTCCTTCACGTAAAGGCAACAAATTTGATTAAAATCATGTATCATAATATAGCCTAGACAGGTGCCTAAAAAAAATACTCGTATATGTCATCCCTAGGAATTAATTAACTAAACAAATACTGATAGCCTAAATGCGTGTTTTTTTCTCTTTCTAACCTAATCCTAAGCCTTCGCTCGCCTATTTTTCATCTGAGACGATTTTCCATGAATACTTGATATGGTAATTGACAAGTTCTCCTTTTATCCTCTCTAATTGTTGGCACTTTTGAAACCTCATACCAAAGCCTCCCATTTCACCAAAACTGATATTTACATTTAGTCCAAATATCCAATCTTCTCATCTTGGCGTCTGAAGAATTTGGGTTTCTCTCGTCACTTTTATAACTCAAGTTAGAAGCCTCCAATACCCCATTTGGACTTTGGGGGTACTGATGACGGAAAAATGCCAGTAGCCATATTTGCAGTAATGGAAGAAGAAGAATTGTACTATTAATTGATGTCAAATCTTGAATAAGTTCAATGCACTTCAGCACTCTTCCCTTCTCTACTCCTATGGAACCAGATAGTGTCATATATCTGTATTTCTTCCCCTAAAACATATATTGCTATTGCTAAAGCTAATTCAGATGGCCTCCAAGAATAAAGATTTTGATTTTTGAATCCATATAATTCACCTTCAAGAAAATATGGAAGGCACATAGAAAGAGAGAAACACGTTTTAGAGTAGTTTTTTTTTTTTTTGGATGCCCCAAAATTTTGAGGACCTAGGCCTTGGTCAGGGTCGGCCTTAGATATAAAGAGAAAAGTATTTTTTTTTTCACGTTAACACTTACGCACATTGATCAATATTAGAAAGAGAGAGCGATATATAGAGAGAAGAAAGAGGGAGAGACATGATGCAAACAACACACGAAATTCAATTCATTTCTTTTTAGGAAAACTACCAACAAATATAGTGCAATTTTCATAAATAGATAATTACAAGCTTAAATTTAGAATTTTGTCTAGATCCAATACCAATTAGTGACGTAGCCAAAATTTCAATCTTGGGCGGCAAAAAAGACAATCAGTTTGTCGATACAAAAATAATATATCCAACTATGTGTCTAACACTACACAAATTGAAAACATGAACATTAGATGGACATCAAAAAGACAAAAAGTAAACTGCATATCTATATAACAGATGGTAGAGATGGCTTGGACATCTGAAATTAGTCTTTCCTTATCTTCATCACTTCAAAATCGTCAATAAGAGAATCTAATGGAAAAGTATCAACAAACTAAAGGGGGCAGCCGAGCAGGGCGATGCGCGTTGGGCGTTGGCGGAGCCGCGAAGGATTGCTGCATTTCCAATACATTTTACGGCTGAAGAAAGGCAATTTTAAATTCACTCTTTACATTAAATGAGATCACTATTGACATTTAATGCATATTAAAATGAACGATTAGTGTAATCTTATTTGTTAAGTCCAAACTATAATTGAAAATTTCTAAATTTATAATTAACAATTTCCTTAATCAAAATCATGTCCTAATTGATTTGTATTAAGAGTTTATCAAGTTGTAATCAAAGTCAAAATATGAGGTATTGAGTCCTAATTATAGCTAAAAGTTAAAATTGGTAATATATGTCTTGAAGGAGTCCAAGAAGATCACATATGTTTACTGGAATGCAATTAGAAGTCTAAAGAGCGTCGAAAAGTCGCACAAGTTATGTTCAAAATTCTCAGTTGTAACTTACAATGCATTTTTTACATATAAAATATTGGAACTTGAACAAAAATATTCTAGAAGAATTGTAGTCTTTTGTGTTAGCTTTCAAATATATTTTGAATCACCTCAATTGGATATCGGGAAAGAAAGTTATGATGAAAATATTGTAGATTGTTCAATTGCTAATCGTCTGGATCTCGAGCGACGTGGTTATTCGAGAAACAATAATATTTGATTTTCAAGTTTATTTTGAGTTCCTTTTCATCAGAAACACTATCCATCATAAATATACATCATATGGAACGTCAAAAGTGTGTCCAATCATATTTTTTCATAGAAATCATTTCTTTGAAAATCCAACACACATTCATTGATTCCAAGATTCAACCACCATATTATTTGAACCATAAATTCATTCAAAATTTGATTTGTTGATCAAGTCAAATTGGTTCACCTTAAACTACATATTAAAATGCACAAAGATCATTTGATCAAATGTCACCCGAAGAACGATGAGTTCTTCATTTAATACATCGTAAATAAATCAATACCAGAGATCAGGAGTTGTTGCGGAAGCACAAATTCAGGAGGAATAAGGTGAGAGGGCTAAGGTACAAACTAGAAGTTGGGATTTGTTTTGAAGGAGCACACATCCAGTAGAAGCGAGGGAGATTGTAAGAATTATGGTCAAAAGTTCTAGGGATAGATGGGTCTTGATCGTACTGTAAGTTTACTTTGATTTATAGTGGATTACTGAGTGGTAAAGTGCTCGAAATTTTTACCCAATTAAGGCTTTTCTGTGATCATCTTTGATGTTATTTACTGCTTTAATTATTGATTGTGATATTCAAATCATATGATAATTGAACTTGATCAACCAATCACCTTAAATCAATTAAAAAGTGACTTGTTGTTTTTAATTGTATAATTATGCACGTTGGGTCTAAATAAATCAATTAATTTAAAACTTTCACTATTTTTGTCAACAAAGGTGGCTCCAAATAACTTCTTTCCAATTCCTGCTAAATAGAAAAAAATTGGCCGCCTCATTTTGTCATTATTTGAGATTATAATTTTTGAAATTTTTTTTTTTTTTTAAAAATATTTTGTTAAAGAAGAAAAAAAATATTTTAGATTTACGTGTAATATTATTTTGTTGAAAAATGTATAGTTGATAAAAAGAGATAAAATTGAATTATAATTTCACGTGGGAAATAAAAGCTTAGTCAAAGAAAAGTGGCAGCAATGGTGGCTTTAATCTGGCCAACACTGAATACGCAAAATTCATCGAACAAAACAAATAAATTTATACGAATAATTAAGAAAGCAAGTTTTCATTAATCTTTAACATCATATTCTGTACAATTTAAAATGACATGCACGCACTTTGTGGGCTCCCCACAAGGCTAACAGGTGAAAAATGTAAGTGATGTGGAACACCATTGATCACGAATGAGACTTGTAGAAAAAGAGAAAAGATTGAAGAAAAGAAAGAAAGAGAAGAAGAGGGAGAGAAATCAGACCAGAGAGAATAGAAAGATAAATAAATTAGGACAAAGAAATATGTTTATATTCAATATTGAAGTTTAACGCATAAAATATTACAAAATCAATAAATTAATACCCTAAATATTATTTTTAATAAAAAAATAACTAAATTGAAAAATATTTCATATAATATATAATCTAATCAACGTCCCTCCAAAAATAATTAAAAATTAAAAAAAAAATCTCCATCTCCATTTGGGATTTGTTAGGTGGTATCTCAGAATATCAACAACCTCCCCCACCTCCTCCTCCGCCGCCACCACAACCACCACCTCCTCCTCCTCCTCCGCCACCACAACCACCACCACCTGTATCGACGTCAATAGCTACTGCACCAGCAGCACCACTAGCTCCGCCCAATATGGTCATCCCCCCGCCTCCGTGTCCATGTGTACCTGATGATGGAGTAATTACTCCCAAGACACGTAATAAGCAAGTCATTACTATGAATGCAGCAACCACAGAAAACACCACCAAGAAAGCTATTAGAGGTGGATCCATCACGACGACGCTTCACGATTCAAGCTCGAGATACCTTAAAGATCTTGTATATCTGTCTGTCTATCTATCTCCACATATATACACAAAGCATTTCTGAAAAGGTCAAATATCTATACCAATACGAAACTATGTTCCTTCGATGAATTTACATCTTTAAATTTCCATCAACTTTCGCTGATAATAGTATTTTGATTAGTCTTCGTAACAGAGTAGGAAGGATTAAACAGAGATAGAATTTACTTTGATTTGTAATCTTGAGTGTTGTCTGTTTTCTTTGACTGGTAATCTGGTTTTTCTGTTTTTTTCATTACTTTGACTTTTTCATTACTTTGACTTGTAATCTTTTTTTCTGGAAAAAAAAAAAAAAAAAAAACTTATTGGAGGTTACCCAATTTATAAATTGGTTTCATATTGGTTACTCTATTCCTGTTCATATCATTTTAATCATCAAAGTTATATATATATATATATATTATGTCAATTTAAGCATTCTGTCAATAGCCGTGACCAAAATTAATGGTCAATCGTCGTAGACAAGGAAAACTTGTGTAAATGAATTAAGATTGTCTTTCATCATTTTCTTTCAATTTGTTAATTAGCAAACTAGTTGGCGCTAAATCGGGAATTTCACTCTCATAGTTGAAGCAACTCGAATAGTTCATCAATAACTTAGGAGTTTAGGAATGAGGTGAGGAGTGTCCAACCCCATAATAAATCATTTGTCTGGGTGATGGATCGATAATTTATTGTATTCTCACGTACTCTATTTTATTAACTAAATATTTATCACTTTGGAGACCTGATAAAATTATGAGTATGATTCGCTCTGGATGATATTTGATCCTTCAACTGTTCAAGGCCCACATTTCAACAATCATGCGGTATTGACCCTTAGTTTTTTTCACTAGAATACCAAATGGTCAAATTGAAGCAAAATTGTAAGTTGTGATCAACTTGAAATAAACTTAAACTGAGATGACTATTATGCAAAAAAAACTTGTAAGTGACCAACAATGACATTTCCCGTGTTTTTATTTTGTTCATCGTATCTTTTGGCCCCTGCTTCCATGTTAGTTGGAAGAGTATTTTGAACATTCAATTGAATCGGATAGAACAGACTTTTCAACTGTTGAATAAGATGCGAGGTTTTCTTGAAGGGACTCGTTCAAGGGAAATTATTGGAAATACCCAAAATTCAACCATACCCTTTCCAAAATAGCCTTTGTCTATTCAAAGGGAGTGAACTACCAAAAATACCCTCAAAATAGAATTTATATCTAA
>CAIGRF010058665.1:0-15448 GCA_903798235.1 Fraxinus ornus
AGTCATTTTTAACTACACATTCTTCAATAAAATAATATTTTTCATTACATCAGTAACTTTTCCTTTTTTTTCAACCACATATTTCTCATCACATCACTTCAAAAAAACGTATTCTCTCATTTTAATGTACACCAAACACACTTAGTTCCAAGAACTAATATGGAGCCAGGGCTTGAATCTTTTCCAGCCACTCGTTCAAAATATTCAATGAAATCAAATCTTTTGTAACCATTGCATGCAAACCGTTTTAACAACCATGAGAAAAAAAAAAATCTTGTGAAAATGTAACTGTTGCATCCAATATCATAAAAACATCCACAGTGAAGACAATTTTTTTCTGGTACAAAAACAATATGCATGCCTGCTGTAATCAACTGTGTATGTTTTCTAAATATACAAACCAGATTCAAACTATCTTTATTATGGTAGGATACACGATTTAAAGCTCGAGCAAGAACTACATAGCATGATCAGCATCTCAGGCCATCTTCATTTTCTTGGCTCTTTTTGAATATTTCAAAAATGGTTCTGAGGAACCATGCTTGGCATTTTCAGAAGCTACTCCACCCTCTGTATTGGCGTTGCCCTTGCTGCTTGATTCTTTCTTTGCCTCACTGCTTCCATCTGTCTCCTCGGATACTGTCATGAGTTGAAGAAGTTCCATAGGGAGAGAAGCAGGATCCAGATCCCAGCTAGCCTCTGGAACATTTGGAGCTTCGCGACCAGTTAGCATGTAGGATGGGACCTGATGAGAGAATCGAAACATCTCTTCTCTTGGAATTGTATAAATTTCTATTGGGTCCAAATGCTGGCGAAATACTGACGTGAAGCCAGCAACTTTTATCAAAGGAGAGACAATGACACCTTTGTCTTCATTGTAATCTTCAACGATTACCACCACGTCATATTTATGTATCACCTCATCTTCAGTGAATTCATTCCATTTCACGGACCAGTTCCTATACAAAGCCCAGACGTCTCCCTTTGCTGGATAAATCTCAATTGCCCCTCTAGCACCTTTTCTCCACTTAACCTGATGCGAGAAAGATCTCAAACTCTTATTAACTTGAGGTTTTCCAACTCTGAAATAACCACTTGTTTTGGTAAAGCCAGAAGATACCCAGTTGAGGGGGCCAAACTCAGCAGTGCTTTTTGAGTTCAGCCAACTAATCTGCAACTTGAACGGCTTTTTAGATATCACACCATGGATCAGTGCATAGTAACGTGGCATGCCATCGTCATCATCATACAGAGCCCAAACTTGTTTTCCAGAAAAAGATGCCTCTACTCTGTCCTTGTCGAAATTGCAAAAATTTGCATCTGGCACACTCATCAACACAGTTTCTTCAACACTTGCATTTAGCTCAGCAGCACCATCACCCATGTAAGAATCTTGAGGCTGGGATGTCTTTCTCGAACCAAGAAGCAAAGCACCTTTATTTTTATCATTCTTCAGATCATTAACAGCTGAAAGCTTCTCCTTTTCCATGTTCATGCCCTTCTTATTTGCAGATTCAATTTCAGGAGCAATGTTCCACTGGTTCAGCTTCTCAAGGATTTCTGTCCTGGCCTTTCCCATCAGCATGGTACGGAGTTCAGATTGAGACAACTCCTTTGTGCTTATGGACTGGTCACTAGATGAAGTAACTCTTTTGGCTCCAAAACTGCCCTTTAGCTTTCCAGATGAAATTGAATGGACTGCTGCCTCTTTGCACCCTATCTTGCGACTCTCACCAACTGACTGGACCCTCTGTGCAGTTTCAGTAGTCGTAGCTGAAGCTGTCATACTTCTAGAACTCCCTGTTTCAGCAGACGGACCTGGCTTCTGATGGTGGAAGGACCAAGGAACACTTAAACTGCGAACGCTTCCAGAAGCGGGTGCAGACACCTCTTTCGCCAAAAAGGGTTCTCGACAGTGGGGACACATCAGAGTTTGGTCAAGATAAATCTTCAGGAACTCATATAGCATCCGGCACTTATTACATAACGTCCAAAAAGTTTCAGGTTTTGATGCAGGAGGACTTGGGATCAACAGAAAATTGCTGGAAGGAGTGTGCTGATGATGCCTGGTGGGTGTCTGGTTCCCTGGAATAAGCGGGGTGGGAAAGCACTGAAAACTGGTGGCCATTGTAGGAGGATTTTGATGATTACTAACGTGAACATGAGAAAAAATGGCGGCTGCTTCTGGAGTCATGTGCCAGGAACCACTGGCAGCAGTTGGATCCCTTGGCCAGGGTGGAGTGAGAACATACTGAGAACGGGTGGCTGTTTCTGGAGTCATTTGATAAGTGGGAATGTGTTGGCCACCAAAGGCTGTTGACTGATACCTTGGCCAGAGTGGAGGAGGATTGTAATGTGAACCTGTGGTGGTAGCTGGATTCCTTGGGCATATTAGCACGTTCTGGGCCTTGCCAGAAGCTGTCATATTTGTAGCAGAGCTGGAGTAGCTGGTGAAATTCCCAAAACTATATTTATCCGCTGGAAATTGGGGATTTCCAACTGAAACCCTCTGGTGAGCTCTGAAATTTAGCTTCATATCATACACTAGTTTGTTTCCCTTATCAAACAGCACACTCTGTGCTTGAGAAAGAAGTTTGAATGCTTCTTCGGCCCCAAAGGACTTGTTTTTATCAGGGTGTAGAGCCACAGCTATTCTTTTGTGAGCTTTAAGCAAGGTGTCCATGTCAGACAAGGGGTCGACACCAAGAATCCTGTACCAGTTTACTTCTCCATTTATTTTCTTCTCATAGCCATCATAGAAATTAATGACCTCAAGGAGCTGAGAGAGACCATCAAGTGAAGGAAATAGAGTTTCCGCCTTTAAAGCATATCCTTTGGCCCCAGCAATGTCCTCCTTTTTTAATTTCTTCTCTGCCATAGCTTTAAACCTAACAGCCTCGTCTTTATTGAATTCCATTTTAGAAATTATCGTATTTGCTTCTGCAAACCTAGTACACCAAAAGAATTAAGTTCAACATAAGTAACATTGTTCAGCTAAAGTATATTGCTAAGGATATAGGAACAATCCACATTAGCAAGAAATAATGGTAATATAATGGGGATGCACTAATCTTTCAAATAATGAATTCAAACTCGAAAAGAAACAGTAAAACAGAACCCAAAAAAAAAAAAGAATCTTGAAGAAGCCACTCTTAAAGGCTTGGAAAACAAGCCAATGAATGCCATCTTCCTATCAAAAAGTTGATGAAGCCACCAATCAGGTATTCAAATGACGTGAAATTCCAATTCCAATTATGCCATTGAATGTCTCTTTTATTCCAAGATTCTGTGCTCTGAAATTAAAAGATTTGATATTCAATTTATCGCCTAAAAACTTTAAATACTGAAAAGAGGTAGCTAAAAGAAGTGAACAAAGTACACAATCCAGTTACCAGGAATGGGAGCTTACGAAAAGGCACCCTAAAACTGGCAAGTAATTGTATTTCTAAGATATCTATATTCTCCAAACACATTTCAATATAACAGAAGCCAACAAAAAAATTTCTTTCAATTTTTTATTTTTTCCTCTTTCAAAAAGAAAATCCAGTAGGCATGACTTCTATGTTTTGACGAACTCCATGTTTCAACTAGAGAAGTCTACATGACTTATGGTCCAAGCAGAAGGAACAAAAGAGAAAGGAAAAAAATAAAAAGAACTGACTCACTGGATGTACAAACCTTTGAAGAAGAAGATCTGAATTAGCCGAAACCTGAATCAAGACTAGAAGAAATCTATGCTACCATGCTCAACGGAAATAGTACAAATCAAAAAGTCGGTGAAATCTATATAAAAATAGAAGTACGCACACTCGCACATTATCATTACAAAGGATGCAATAGCTATGCAAACATCAGAAGATAAACAGCAACCGATAAACTATGTTACCAAAATTTTAAGCCCCGCAGTTATGCAGCCACAACTTAAGACCATCTATATTTGTTATCTATCGAGTGTAACTGAAAATAACGGAAGCATTAAAAAGCTAAAAGCCAAAAACATAATCCGACAAAATATGAAGGAAAACCTAATTGGTAAGATCCATAAAATTGTAGGTGTCTTTCGGCATTGGTTCCATGCAAGTAGATTTTGAAACGAAAACTAATTTTTATAAAAAAAAAAAAAGCATTGTTTGACAGGATATCTAATTTTTGAGTTCTACAAAATCACGACTTAATTCGTTGCCTGTTTTTATAATTAATTTTGAAAAGGATTCATTAAGTAGAAACATCTTAATGACATCATGTAAATACAGATAAAGGCATCAACGGGAACCAACGAACTAAATTATTGAAAGCACATCCCAAACCGGCTTTAAAACTCCGCATAAAGCTTTATCCACACACATAGATACCCCAACACAATAGGGAGCAAAAGGCTATATCCTTCAAATAATTCAAACAGATTAAATCCCGTCAAGTTTTCATGAAAAATTACAATTTCAGTGACAGTAGAAACTCAACTCTTTCATCCTTTTACAATACAAGCAAAAATTCTGATTCAACAAGTGCTTCAAATAAAGCTCAGCAATGTTTTCTTTTCTTAAAAAAAATCCAAGCAATTAAAACCAAAGCTACAGAAACACCCATCAAATAATTCAGACATTACCCAGTGATCCATACCTGATATTTGTGAGTTAGCCTAAAAGATTCCAATCTTCAGTGAAAGCACAATTTTCTCTAAAAGGAAAAGGAAAAGGCATAATTATATACAAACCACTTGAACTGGTATGTGAATGCGAAATTCAAGAAACCCATAAAATAAAAATTTATACACGATCAAATTCACATGCAAAATCACCAAATGTAGAGGTTTGACTAAAACCCTTAATTCTCTTATCATCGATAAACATGCAACCGACATTCTGAGTTTTATGAGTACATGTATGGACATGTATAAATGATCAAACGGCTGTGAAGATAATCGAGATACTTATGATGACATACAGAAAATCATCAAGATATATAATTTACCTCGTTTAATATTAACCTGAAAATTTGAGGTGCCGTTTGATGAATTTGTTGCAGAAGAAAATTGCTGAAATATTGATTTTAGAGCTTTCCTTGACCACCCGGATCCAAATAATTTTAGCAGAGCAAATTCTTCTTGTTAAATTTAGGTAACCCAAAATTTGTTTGATGCAAAATTGTGAAAGGAAACTGCAGAGAGGAAGGAGTAAATGAAAATGCCACCAATTTTTTTCAGTTGAAGAGCCACTTCTATTTATTGGATTACTTGGAGCAATTTAAAGTTAAACCTTAACCATGGTTATATTTTGATCATGGTTATTTGTCCAAATTTCTGAATTTCAATTGCTGTCTGTAATTGAGCATTTGCATTAAATGGATTTACCATTTTCTGTCATGTTTTTATGATTTTTTTGAAATTTATTTCTATTTTAAGCAAATATTCAAAATTTAATGATGTTTTATTGATCTTATGCAACTATGCTTCAATAAACAAGCTCTGCTATCATAAATGACAAGCTGATTTATTATCTTTTCTTATTTGCTCATTCTTCAAGTACTTTTACCTTTTTAATGACATTGATGAAGCTACTATATGTACAGATTATATGAAATCTGTATGGATTTATCAAAATTTTGCATCAGTCTGATGATACAATCTGTCATGAACAATTTCATTTAATGAAGCCAACCATGGTTAATGAGAGTGGACCCACACGACTCGCATTTTTGAGCTGTCATCACCAAACGCATCCCACGAAACACACGAGCTGTCATCACCAAAGGCATCCCACGAAACACATGAGTTGTCATCACCAAAGCCATCCCACGAAACACATGAGCTGTCATCACCGAATGCATCTTTTCGTGGCACAGAAATTATCTGGTGTGGGTGATCCTCTCATTAGATGTAATCAGTTCTCATCATCTGATGTAAAATCACGCAGCATTGTCCAATTTTAGTACTCCATATGCAGAAATGAGTTAGCGGCATGTAGTTGGCAAAATAAATCATACAACATTCTGTTACCTTAAATCAGATGTCAAAGGATGCTCTTTACTATCAATTTTGAGGATTTCAGACAACCTTGGTATCAGATAAAGCTAACTAGCAGTATTGACATCATAATTCAATTGTTAAAAATATGTATCATAATATGTGATTATCCTGATCGAAGTTTTACGCAATGATATAATCTCCAAAAACTGAAATAAATGTGAATCCTTCACAAAATAATCACTTATGGTAAGGTAAAATAAAGAACATAAAAAAAAATAGACAGATAGAAATAGGTGAATGAAGACAAAACAACGTACTGCTACATTTGTTTCAGTTGGCAAAAAGTTCAGGTAACAAGCATCCTTGTTTTCGGTGCTTCAGAGTAAAGCGAATGAACCAGCTAATGTATGAATAAAATGCTACCAAATGCCCTCATCATCATGCTTTGTTTCTTGTGCAGATCAAATCAGACGGGATAAAGTTGAGTGTGAGTAACTATCGTATGGCACGAAGGAAGTCCAAATATCAGAATTTTTCGTCCAAGTGAAATTCTTTCTTGGCTTCCCAGTCATATATACCCTTAGCTTAATGAAAAGATTAGCTATACATGTGTCTTGTTTCGATCTTCCTAATGATTCTCGACTTCTTGTCTTCCACCATTATTCAATGCCTTGTCAGAAATATTAGGCATCAATAACCATATAGCTACACATCAAGCAAATTTAATGTTTGGCTAAGCTTAAAAGCATTAGTATAACTAAATGAGTAATCTTTAAGAAAAATAATTGATTTGGTTAATCAGATGTGGAAATAACCAAATAATAATATCTACCTTACCATTGATATAAGTACTTTTCTTACTAATAAATAAGAAGAATGCAAGAAATTCAAACATGTTTCAGAGTACGTTTAACCTTTTCTGTTCTAAGCAAGAGTGGGCTGATAACCTGCATTGACAAGAATCTGCCCCCGTCCCAGTTGAATTTCAAGCTGAACAGATTGCATAAAATTGGTCGGATGACAAAGGCTGCTATTGAAAGAACTAAGAACAACCAGATTAGAGAACTATTCTGACAGGATTGAGAATAAAAAGAAAAGGGTGAAAATGATATCCTGGAAAGAAAAGAATAATAGTGTCTGAAACTGTAATATCAGTACAAGTTGATCACTCAGGAGGTTCTGAATATGGAAAAACTGGATTCTGAAAACTATGGAGAAGCAGATTTATTTATTTCACTTATTCAAACCTTGTAAGATACTTCTCAATAAATTTCTAAGCCGATTACATCAATCATTTTTCTTTACTTCATTCGATTCATTGCTGGTAAACTGAAAGATGTAAAGCAACTATACCCTTCGCAAAAATACGTCGATAGCAGGAGCCAATCCAACAAAATGTGCATTAATTCATCTTATAAATTTAAGAGAGTATTAGAGTACATGTCGACTTATTACAACCCTCCTGTACCAAACTGACCAGTTATAAGGACAAGAATATCTGTTTACAGAAGTGCACAACCCCCTCAGTTGGCCGACACAGCAAATGCAGCAGCAATCTTTTCCTGCCTTGGGAAAGTGTTCAGTTTACTATGGAAAGAATAATTACCTATCTCTACTTGAAAAGATTTAGAGTAAATTCTATTATCAGTCTGAAAGTTTATCAATGAAATTTGTACAGATTAGAGTCTCAATTTGTATGGAGGCTGTCAGGCAGATATATCTCTTTGGTTAATGACCATCAACCTTAAATTCAGAAGCACGTGGTTATCTGATCAAAAATGTACTACATTATCAGAAGTATTCCGCAATAATGCATTTGAATATGTGGGCTACGAAATCAAACTTTACTATAGCCAAAACAAGCTTCATTAATACTTGTACTTTCAACAACTGTCGATGTATGTTCTAATCAACAAAATTATAGCTTCTTTTTTTCTCACTGATACTATTTTGGGCTGTGCAATCCTCCCTACAAAACATATTATCAAGGTTTTCAACAGACACTATCAACTTCACTGCCTACTCTCTCGTCAGTATCCAGTTCCAAAATGTGAGAGAAACTAAATAACAATACCAAAAGGGGTACACTAATAGCCGATAGTAAGTATCCAGGTTCATTCACATTCAGGCATATCCTGCCAAATTGCCCTTCAGATTTCGAGAGAAGTTCTATGGGCAGCCATATTACGTGCTGTCAATGGGTTTCTCTCTTTGGCATCGTTCCAGTTTTGTCCATCTACATGCCTCTTTTTCATTGGCTTCTCAGAAGCTGAGGAAGCATCAGTTGTATCTGGGGCATTGTTATTCTTCTGTAGAACCTCCTCACACCCTGCCATAGCTACTTCCTCTTCACGCCCTGTCTTGAGACTCTCAAAAACTGATTGGACCCTTTGTGCAGTTTGAGAGGCTCTGGTATCTGAAGCTGTCACACTTCCAGAACCCCCGGATGGGGCAGACATACCTGGCTTCTGATGGTGGAAGGCACAACAACCAGGCGAACTATGAATGCTTCCAGGTGGGGGGGCAGGCTTCTGCATAGCAAAAAAAGCCTCCCGACAGCAGGGGCACAGAAGATTCTGGTTGAGATAAATCTTCGGGTACTCATATTGCATCCTGCATCTAGTGCATGATGTCCAAAATGTTTCAGGTCCTGATGGAGGACAGGGGATTGGACGAAGATTGCTGGCAGGGGAGTGCTGGGCAGTTGTCCGATTCCTTGGCTTGGATGCAGTGCGAACGGATGTAGAACTGGTGGCAGTTTTGGAAGTCTTCTTATGACAGGGAATGTTGTGAACAGTGGTTGCAGTTCTCGGATCCCTTGGTCGCGGTGGAGTTGCAGCGTACCGAGAACTGGTGGCATTTTTTTTAGTTTTTTTCGGAAGGGGAACGTGTTGAGCACCAGTGGCATCTTTTGAATTCTTTGGAAAGAGTGGAGGATTGACATGTGAACTGGTGGCAGGAGCTGAAGTCCTTGACTGAGTTGGCATGTGCTGGTTCTTGGCATCAGTCGCCTTATTCCTCACATTCTGAGAGCTGGAGCTGCTGGTGAAATTACAGAAACCGTTTCTGTCGGTTGGTAATGGAGGATTCGGAGCTCTTAAGTTCAGCTTCAGATTATACGCAGATCTCTTGTCCTTATCTGACAGGACACTAAAGGCTTCAGTAAGAATTAAGAATGCTCCAGCAGCCCCAGTGGACTTGTTTTTATCAGGGTGAAAGACCAGAGCCATTTTTCTGTATTTTTTACGCAATGTGTCATCGTCGACAGAGGGATCCAGACCAAAAATCCCGTACAAGTCTACTTCTCCATTTATTTTCTTCTGAGAGGCAACATAGAGGTTAATGACCTCCAATAACGCAGAAAGACCCTCAAGATTTGGAAATAGACTTTGAGCCTTTAAAGCAAATTTATAGGCTCCGGCAATGTCCTCATTCTCTAACTTTTTCTCGGCGATACCTTTACACTTGATAGCGTCATCTTTATTACATTCCATTTTAGAAATGACCAAACCTAGTACACCAGAATAAGAAATGTAGTTAAGCAGAATAAGAAATGTAGTTAAGCAAATAATGCACATGGGATCAGCACATACAATCTAGAAATGAATGATGCATCAACAGCAATAATGTGGATGAACTAAGAGTTATTCGATGTATTCCACGAATCATCCAAAATTTTGAAAATCAAGAGTTATTCAAGCTAAAAGACAGATGAAAAATGATTCCATCTTCTATCCAAAGAGTTATGCAAGGTTACCTGAAAAATTATAACTGATCTTCCTTTGATCTAAATTAAACTGGCTGAATTTAAACTTCTAAGCCAAGCATATTCTTCACAACCATTTCAATTTTACACTAGCTAACAGAAACATAGAACAAAATCAGCACAACCATTTCAATTTTGCATATGATCCTATTTTTATAGAACTTCAAGGCTCCACTTATTACTATATAAATATATATGACTTTCTGGTTCAAACAGAAATGAACAAACTGACTAGACACATTCCAAATTTATTAACAAGTGGATCTGTATTAGCAAAATCCCTGAATCAAGATATAAAAAATCCACACCACCATTGCAAATTATACAGATAATTTATTACATTAAAAAGCCACTTTAGGAATTAATGAAGCCCAAATGGACGTCATATATTACATAAAAATATGCACACGTAGGTAAGTAATAACGCACACATACTGAAGGATACATACAGCCGTATATGCGCAAGCATATCTAGTAGATTCACAAACATCGAAAGGGAAACAGCAATATACAAACTAGATTACCGAACTTCAGAGGGCGACATGTACATTCATAAACAACCATACTTCAACGACCACGTTAAGTAGTAATGGATGCACATTTCAAATGAGCATAACTGAAATAACAGAAGCATTAAAGGTAACAACATAATCCGACAAAAGATATAACTACGGAAGCATTAAAGGCAATAACATAATCCGACAAAAGATATAACTAATTCTTACGAAACCCTAATTGGCAAGATCCATCAAACTAAATGTGACTTTCTGCATCCACTTAATCCATTTCCTCTTATATGAGGCAAGCAAAAAAATTTGAACAACAAATGCTTCAAATGGACTCAGCAATGATTTCTTTTTAAGAAAACAGGCATCCATTCCTTAATTATTTTATTAGTGATTTAACAGCACCAACCCTCAAATAGCAGAAATGTCTTCATTCTTTCAGTATCATACAAGTGAAAAACTTATATCCCTATCCCCCAGGACCCACCCTTAGAAAAATACTTGCAAGCAAAATTTTGCAAATCATCTAATGCTTCAAAAGACCTCATCAATTTTCGAAAAAGATAAAAATAGAAACTCACAAAAAATCATGAACCGAAAAATATTCCACTAGAAAGGGTGGAAAAGGAGCAAAAAGTACAGACTATTGAAAATGACATCTACGTTCAAAAATTCAACAAACCAATTGCAAAAGATACACATGCAAAGTAAATTTCACTAAAACCCTGAATTCCCATATCATTAATAACCATAAAATCACCCAAAAAAAAATAATAATAACTAATGCGTAGATACAATTAAGACATATATATACATGATAAAACAAAAACTAAGCAGAAATGAACACATAAACACAAGTATTCACGTTCCTGCAGAAAATCATAAAGATAAAAAAAAGTTTAAAAAGAAAAAAAGAAAAAGAAAACCTGATTTGAAGCAATGTGAATCTGTGAGACGCCTGCAAAACAAAAAAGAACAGAAAAATTCTTGCTACAGTCTCCCAGAGTACAAGAATTTTACCCAGAGAATAATATTCTTGCAAAATTTGAGAAACCCTTGTCCAGAAAGAAATCTTCTAAATTGTTCGATAAAATATACTGTAAAATTTACAGAGCCGGGATTTCCTGAATTTATAGGAATTAGAGACTTGGGTGAGTTTGGGGATCAAAAACCCTAACCATGGTTAAATCTTGACCCTGGTTAATCGCCCAATTGTCTGAAATTGTGATAATTTACTCGAATTTAACCAGAGTTTTTGCATTAAATGAAATTGGATTTTCTACATTATTATATAGCTTTCGGATTTTGGATATTATCTGCTTGACTTTCTGATTTTAAATGAATAAATTTTTACTCTTTTTTCATCGAAATTATGATAGATCGTAAAAAAGGATTCCAAAGTACTTGATCGTGCTCTTTTACTACATTCTATAGCTAATTGCGAGGTTTTATTGAATTAAAAGTTACATTTTCTTTTCAGAATTTTTCACTTTTGATCGGCTTCATGCAGCTAGTTACGTGAAAATTTACGTAGGAAATCGACTATATTTCAAATCTTATTTATATTTTGGCATATATAAATCTGTAATCATTTACTATTGAAATTTCCAATATAGTCATCCCTTTACCGTGGTTAAAACTTAAATTATCACAATCTGGGAATCCATTACACATAATTCTTTCATATTACATAAATTCGCCTAAGCAGGTAGGAAGTTAATACGGGTCGATGTGTGAAGTGGGGTCCGTGCCACATTTCTGCACTTCCATCCTCCGGGATTGCTCGCGGCTGAATTTTCTCATCGCAGAGATATCTGTAATCATAATCGAATGAAGCCAGCTTTCACCCTCGGGCAATCAATCATCCAATGTAGTCAATCAGATGATCATAAAACTTATTTTCTTTTCCAAAGGATTATAGGATTGTCCCGACCAAGAAATCAATCAGGAAACTCCTCGACAAAGAGAAAACTGTACGAGCAAGTTGGTCTCTCTAGTCTTCATAGCTTTTCTGGAGCTTCTTAAATCGTAGTATGGTATAGGCTCTAAAACTCTACTAGGATGAAGCTTCGCCTTCCAATGCAATTTGTCGTTTCAAGTACCTAGCACAATTTGAAATCAAAATTTAAATCTTGGTGTTAGATATAGCTGCTCATTAGCAGTACTAACAAAGATGTAGACCAAATTTCTCACCTCATGAAGACAACCGAAGCAAAATAAATGAACAATAATACGAGATTACTTCATTATTAACGATAAAAGAATTGCAGCCATAAATAAGTTCACAATATGGGATCCCTGATCCATATTTTACAGATGAATAAGTCCCAAAAACAGAAAACAAATATGAACCCTTCATAAGATAATCACTATCAGTGAAGTAAAGAACCTCCAACTAACCGGATAAGATACGAGGAAACCTACCAAGCATCCTGGTCATGAAGTTGCGCCTGAGCTCTTCTAGTTCGATAAACATAAAACAATAACCATCAGAATTTTCTGTCAAAAGGAATTTCTTGCCTCCATAGTCATAGAATAAAACTGCAATTGTCTTGATGAACTGAACCGACCAACTCATCCATTAAAGTCACGTGTGTTTATTGGTATCCTATTTAATGACAATTTGATTGAAAATGTAGATTACTACAACCAGAAGCTATACTAGTATCATGGAGATAAAATCTGCCTTTACGAGTAAATATAATAACGTAAAAAAAAACCCCTCTCCCAACCCCCACACCTAAGGAACCTTTCTCCTCTGGACAAGCTTGAATGTATGGACAAATTTATTCATGACTTTCGAAAGCTCTAACGAAAGTAATGATGGTTGGTTGAGGATATTATCTAAGCATATAGTTAAACCAATTTGCATTGCTCAACCTGGAAATCCTTTCCTTGTCCCCATTACAGGACCTCAATTTTTAGAAAGTTACGTAGGCAGAAAACTAGAGCTTCATAATGAATGTGTTTCGCTGTCTATTCCTATATTATGAAATGCAGTTAGGTTGAATGTGGCTTTCGCAAGTACTTGCATATAAAGCATTCATCAGCATACAAAATGGAGGCGGACTTGAAGCATATAATTTGTACCCAGAAATAGTGCCAGAAAATCAAAAAAATATGACAGATAACCTCGATATTGACCATGCTAACAAGATCGAACAAGGTATATACATGCAAATACGTTTTGCATGTGCATACAAAGCACTTGCATATCACTCTCTCTGTCCAAAAGTGCATGTCACATGATTTATCAGGCTCGACATTCATGCATATAATTAAAATGTATGCACCTATAACACTGATTCCAGTAGCCCCAGTACCAAAGAGAGGCCAGGTAATGCTATGTTTTTTAAATGGACAGCTAAGTGTAAAAGAATCATCTGTTTCGCCAACGACTGAAGAGACTTTTATTGGAACACATTTTACACAAGGAAATATCTTGAATAAGAGTTTCCTATCATCAGTCAACATCTAACGTGTGTTGACTCGTAATTGACATTTGATGTTTTTGAATGATTGGTGATGGCACATTTCAGTTCAAGGAATGCAAAAACTGTAATCCATCAATAAAGAAATCTAATGCTTTGCATTTCTGCTCACTAATTTTCAAGGCTCCTAGAACTAGCACAAGCCTATAGGCTATATTAAATCTTGGATATCAACATAGACACGACATCAAGAAGTTGCACCGCGCATTCCCCTATCTGCTCAGCTGCTCAAGGTAAACACCATTTTTCATTTACTTCAAATTTATAAAACCACATCAATGTGCTGGTTCATCCACCAAATCACTTTTTTTTTTTAATTTCCAGAATGCTATATTGTCATCTTCAGAAAATCAATCAAGATTTGGACTGAGTAATATTATTTAGCACCAAGGGTAATTAACATCATCACTACTGGCATTAAATTACAGGTTCAATCAATTGAATCACGTAATTTCACCTTTAATTGAATATATCACGTAATGCCACGCGGATAGGTGCTCTAGCATTAGCACAGTCGGTGTTAAATAGCATTATTCAAAATTTATTCTTTTTTCAACAGAATCAATCTAATAGGAAAAAAGCTGTATTGCTCCCAATCCTACTCCCTTTAATTACATTATCAAACCTAAACATAAATCCCAATAAGCTCAAATAATTAAAATTGAATAACATAAGCAAAGAAAATAATTAAAGACTCACAAATGACAAATCATCCCAGCAATCAACCTCAGTAGGCCTTTGGCCCAAATACAAAACGTGGGCAACTGCCGCTTATTGTAAAACCCCGTGGTTCTTAATCACAATTGACATACGCACAAACGGGTAAACAGTCGCATTAAAGAAATATTTGGCAGAGAAAAAAAGATTGTGGAGTGTGCGTGCATGAAGAATTGTGGGCATTAACGAGCTTGTGATCGTGGATTGTGACTCTACAACTTTCGAGTGAGGCGGGGTTGGTATTGGGACTGTGGGAGTCTGCAAACTGTGTTTCTTGGAGCTTGAGCCCATTTCCACCCAAGTATCTTGAATATAGGTAATATTATTTTATTAAAACATATGCATATAAAAATATATTTTAAAAATGATTTGATCAAACAAGGACCAAGATTTCTTCATTTTTTGTAGAATAATGTTTTCTAGTACGAACTCTGCTACAATAATAAACTAGGTGGCGTAATGCCTCGATGAGATGTGCAATTAAGTTAGCCATTTGATTGTATGCCTCATTTAATGTCACATTAATTCAATTAAATTGATGTGTTAACACCAATAATATATAATATATTAAATATTACATTATTTTTGGACAATTATAACTCTAATATAATTCAATTATTTTTCGTTTTTCAATATATATTTAATTTACAAACTATAATAAATACTATAATTAATTAACATTCGCATTCATTAATTAATATTAATTAGAATTTCACATTCAATGTCCCTGTTATTAATTCTCAATTAATTAATATTAATTGTGAATATTCATTTAATTAATATTAACTAAAATTTCAAATTCAATGATGCAGTTTATTATTCACGTCCATTTATGCTAATTAACTCATGTTTGGTACACATTAAAATTTTCATTCTTATTCTTCTATTCATTTTCAACCACACATTCTTCAATAAAATAATATTTTCCATCACATCAATAACTTTTCCTTCTTTTTCAACCACACATTCCCTATCACATCAACCAAAAAAATACAATCTTTTA
>CAIGRF010058697.1:10356-31296 GCA_903798235.1 Fraxinus ornus
AAGATATTTTAGTTTGAAAGAATTGTCAAAAGCTAATTTATTTTTATTATTATTTAATTATAATTTTGAAAGTAAGGGGTGGTGAAAAAAGATTTTCCGTTAAAACAAGAAATTCCGTTAGTTTTTCCGTTAAATCAAAAAATTCCGTTAGTTTTTCCGTTAAACCAAGAAATTCCGTTAGATAGGCACTTTTTATATATAGAAAGATATATATGTAATTAATTGTATATAAATGCTTTCTTAAAGTTAAGCCAAAAATTAAAGTGATCTAACAATAAATTAAATTATTGGGTTTTGGACATCTAAATAAAGTGTGAGTCGGATTATATGTGTAGAAATTGAATCTATTAGGGTTGTATTTGACGAATGGCCAAATGAATATGAAAACTATAAATAGAGTTATGGTCTCAATTTATATGTGATTCTCATTTTTTGTATTATCTCATTAATACAAGAATGCAAGAGAAAATATATTGAATAGAAAGATTCAAAACCCACAATCAATAACAAAGATTGAAAAATTGAAGAAGCAATAATCATGAATCAAATTTAAGAACAAAACAATGAAGATTATGTAAAAGAAGTCAAAATCAAGATAACGAATTCAAGAATAAAATAAGTCAATATTCAAATTCAAGATCTGGAATCAAGATCACGTACTAACGAATCATTCCTAATGAATTAAATTATGTTCCGCATTTAATAATTCACTTGGTGATTTGATATGGAATATCTCGACAATAAAGTAATTAGATTTTTGTGTTCTTAAAATTTAAAGTTTCATAAAATTCTAACAAGTGGTATCAAAGCTGACTTCATGTTAAACCATCAAAATTTTAGGAAGAATTTTATAGTTGAAATTCATACATTGAATTTTGGAATATTTTGATTTGGTATGTGAATTTTAGCTATAAATTTTGTAATACAGAAATTTCTAAAAGAAAGAATCTTAGGGCTAAAAGTCATAATTTGGATTTTTCAACTTTAAGATGTGAATCTTCTGCCCTTAATTTCAAACTCTTGGATTTTTTTGGACCTACATCATCGCAGCACCGTTGCTATGTTTGGGCACTGCGACGCTACATTTCAACATCTCCCACAATGCTGCAGCCGAATGGGGCGTTGCAGAGCACAGTGCTGCTTGGTTTTCGGGCAGAGCACATTTTGAGTCCCGCAACGCTGATTACTATTCAATTTTTTTCTTTTACTTTTTTGGAAACAAAAGAAAGAAAAAAATAAAAAGGTAAATGACAATCAAATTCAAATCTTGGTATTAAAGTTTCTTTTTCTTTCAGATTACTAATTTTCTGAAATAAATTAATTGAAACAACATGTTACCGAAGTAAAAAAAATCTTGTCTAGATTAATTTATTTTGAATACTGGAATGTTGTGCGTATTTAATTTATGTGGATATTGATCAACCCAAATGAAGGAAACATTTGGCTGAATTGCATGCACACATGTGGTAATAAATATGTGACAATTATAAAGTTTTATTTTATGTGAAAAATAAATCGGTCCAAATATAGATTTAATGTTTAATATAGTTTATTGTCAATATTTGATTACTGCACCAAGAGTACTACTTATAAGTTGACATTTCTGTCTAAAGACTAAATGTCAATATTGTGCTCAATCTTTTGTTATGAGTCCACTATCATTTGAATTTATTGATTGCTCAATATGGATTTCCATGTGAATATATTAATTATGTTTAAGTTTTCTATTCAGTTAATCCATCAACTTTTGCAATATCTGCCAACGTCAAATCAGTTATTGTGGTTCAACCAAAATCTAAAGGTTGGAAACAAAATGTTTGTATTACTTTTGGAGGCATAGATCTAGACTTTGCGTTAAGTATTGAATAATCTACTACTCTTATGGATAAGAGTTCCGTCGATAAAAATGGGACTCGGATAAGTGGGATCGTTCAAACATCATAAGTCTTATTATCATTAAGCGTAAAATTCTAGTAACATTCAGGGGCGCTGTGTTTGATAAGGTAACTACTGTTAATGAGTTTCTTAAAGAAATTGAAAAAAATAACACTTTGTAAAAGAAAATAAGGTCGAAACGAGTGACGAACTTGATTTCACTAAAGTATAAGACTAAAGAAAATATACAAGAGTACATCATGGAGATGTTTCATGTTACTTCAAAATTAAATGCATTAAATTTTAAGTTGTCTGATGACTTTGCTTGTGGACTTGATTTTGATTTCTATTTCTGCACAAATCAACTAATTTAAGGTCAGTTACAACTGTAAAAAAAAAGGGAATTGGACTCTTAATGAGCTCATTTCATATTATATGTTTGAAAAAGAAAGACTAAAGTACGAGAGAATTGAAAAATACTAAGCATGCTAAAGCCAATAGATGAATTTCTTTAATTTGGAAACCATCAAATTTAGCTCAAGACCAAAATGTGTCACAAGTGTCATAATAGTTTTAAAAGAGTTTTTTAAAAAATTGGAGAAAAAAATCTCTTTAATGTCAATTCTTTCTTTTGAGTAAAGTCATTTACAACAAAACGAGCATTATATTTCTCCACACCACCTTTCAAATTCCTCTTGATTTTAAATATTCATTTACAACAAATGGGCGAGCTTCGCACCTTCAGACAATGGGATAAGTTTACAAACGTCATTGTCTTTAATGGCCTTTATCTCTTTATTCATGTCATTAATCCGCTCTTAAGAATTATTTATTTGCATGGCTTAATGAAAGTTAATTGATCAGATCTCATTCCATCAATCCAATGCCATCTTTATTTTCTTGGAGAAAGACTATAAAATCATTCGAAATTTGTCTTTCTCCTTTTTATAGTGAATATTCTTAATAACATTTGTTGTTGATGTTGTTGAGTTTATTCTTCTAGAACAATCTCTTAATTATGTATAGTGAATTTTGTAATATTATTTTGATCCAAAATTGATTCTTGAACAAGATCTGGAGAAATAATTTGTCCGAAGTCCAGATCATTGTCAATTGCAACAAAAATGATATATACATATCATTATTCAAAGACACAATTCTTAGCCTTAATACTTTATCTTCCCCTCCCCTAACAGACTCTATATTCTTAAGGAATCGAATATTTCCCGTTTCGAAAAATTGACCTAATAGTGGGACCTATAAAAATTTGTACCCCCTTGACGTGGAGGACCAAAATGGAAGAAAGAATGAAGAAAATAGTTGAAAGAAAAATTCGCGGAATTTTTATAACTGGGCAATCGCCCGACCCTAAACGTCAACATGACGAAAATTTTATGCCTAGGTGGCCTCCTAGGCCAAGTCGGCGAAAATTTTCTACTTTCCTAATTTGATTACAACTCTTATGGAAACGAATCTTGGACCCCCCTAGGGTCGTCCAAAAGTGAGGGGAGATGTATTACAACATATTTTAAAGAGTTTTTGTAGCAAAGAACAAGCCAAGAACACGAAGATTGATGCCAAGAACGTGAGAATAAATTCAAGAATCATATTGGGTAATGTTTTACTTGGAAATTTAAATTGCAGCCTTCGATGCTTCTTCCTAGAGAGATTATAACAGGGTGAAATGACTGAGCATACTCCTTACTATATCCATAAGTGTTTAGTTTCGTCTCTCGGTAACATATTAATGCTAGGGGACCCAGACATAGTGTACTATAGGACGATTTTATATTCCTCTAGAGATTTAGTAAAAGGCCTTGGACATTGTTCTCCTGATTCGTCGTATCAACATAGTATTCACCACCACGGCTAGATCGACGTGTTTGATTCCTTTACTGAGTTGATTTTCAACATCAGGCTTGTAAGTCTTGAACATGTCAAGTGATTAAGATTTCTTATAAATAAAATACAAGTAGCTATAACGAGAAAAATCATCTATAAACGTAATAAATGATGTTGGCCATTCCAAGAAGCCGAAGGAAATGACCCATAGATATTCGTATGACGTCCGAAGTTCTATTAGCACCTAATTTCCTTATATTTTTTTGTTTTCCTTTAATGTAATTAACATAAACCATTAAGTCTGACAAACTAAGGAGATCAAGAATTTCCTCATACCCAAACTTTTCCTTTCTCTTTTGAGAGATATAACCTAAGAGCTTGTGTCATAACGAAGTGAACTTTTCATTGGTTAATTTATGTTTAATACTTTATGAATTCACATGCTACATTTCTTTATAAGAGGTCATCATATCAAGCAAATAAGTTATCATAACCAGATAAATAATTGGTACATGCAATATTTGAATTAAGAAAAAGACTAATTTGATTATTTCTAATTGAACAAGAGTAATCGAACTTATCCTGTATAGAAACTGAACCAAATTACGTTTAAAAGATGATACCGCAAATGTCTCTTTCAAACCTAAATAATAACAATCTTTAATGATAACCTAAAAATCCTTATAGTCTCAACTTTAACTAATTTTCTATCTTTCCACATAAATGTATCTTTCAGCATCAATAGACTTTCGACTATTCTAACAATCCCGCATAGACACATTTATGTAATTGGTATTGAAACTAAATTAAACAAATCAAAGTGAGAATTTTACTTTTTTTTTACATGTCAAGCGTGGTATTTAGTACAGTCTCTCTTTATGTGTTCCAAATTTTCACAAAATTAATAGCAAGACGATTTATCTTTTTCAAGTTTTGGTATCACAAATTTCATCAAATATTTATCTTTTTTGATTTTAAGATGAATTCAGTTGATGATTGTGTATATCATAAGTTCAGTGCAAGCAAACATATTTTTCTAGTATTGTATGTCAATGATATACTACTTGCATGCAATGATATAGGTTTATCGTGCGAAACCAAGAGACATATGTCATGAAATTCTGAATGAAAGATCTTGGTAACGCCTCTTTTGTATTAAAGATATAGACACACCGGGATTATTCTTAGGGTATTTTTGGATTATCACAAAAGAACTATATCGATAAAGTTCCTAAAAGATTTGGGATGCAGAAATGTAAATTAGGTGATACCCATATTGCTAAGGGAGAAAACTTTAATCTCAATCAATACCCTAAGGATAAACTTAAAGAAAATGAAATACACAAAATTTCTTATGCTTCAGCAGTTGGGAATTTAATGTATACTTAGATTTGCATACATCCGGATATACTATTCATTATTGGAATCCCGGGCATATATTTAAGTAATTCTAGGATGAATTTTTGGAAAGAAGCTAATTTAGTTTTTCCATATCTATAAAGAACTAAGGTTACATGATCACATACAAAAAATCAGATCAACTGGAGATCATTGATATTCTGATTCTGATCATGGAATACAACTACGGAATTTGTCACAAGGCCATACACTTCGGATGGAATTGAAAAATCACTTGAGTTATTCTGTGACAATAGTTGTTTCGTATTCCAATAGGAGCTCGACGATGTCAAAGTTTATAGACATTAAGTTCCTAATTATTAAGGAAAAATCCAGAGTGGTCAAATTTTTATAAAGCATATGAGGACAAACTCCATGATTGCGGATTTGTTTATTAAAGGACTACCACCATGTTCTTTCATGAGCATAGTGCTCATATGAGTGTCTTTTGATAATATGACAGTTTAGTGAGAATTTGTATTTGATTGTTGTTTGATTCGGCCACATCTTATGCTTATAGATATTCAGGTTATTCTACAGAAATAAAGTATTCAGTTCAGTTTCACTTTGATTAAAGTTATGGTTTGATCTCATTAAAAAATAAGATATGACTAGTTGGAAATAGACATATTTAGATCACATTAAATAATTTTCATGCTACACATTCATACTTGTTCTATATTATTTGATTGTGTTGATATGAGGATTTAGTTATAATTGTAACGAAAATCTCTTTGATCCTATATTAATAAGTAATGGACGAGATTGTTTGAAAATACTTTTGGTTATGATAACAAAAGTTTTGAGCTCATAAGGTTATATACATTTATAAGGTAACATATGTGGCTCAAGTAGGAGATTGTTGGAAAAAAATATTAATTTGTCATATGAGCTTACATATGTAATTAATTGCGTATAAAGATTATCTTAAAAGTTAAGTAAAAAATTAAAGTGATTTAATAAAGAATTAAGTAATGGGCTTTGAGCATTTAAAGAAAGTGTGTGTCGGATTATATGTTTAGAAATCAGATATATTACTGTTGTATTTGACGATGGGCTAATACATATGGAATCTACAAATAAATTTATAGTCCTAAATTCTTAAATAATTCTCATTTTTTGTGTCATCACATCAACACAATAATACAAGAGAAAACATATTGAAGATGAAGATTCAAAACACAATCAAGATCAAGGATTGAAGAATTCAAGAACCCATAATGATGAATTAAATTGAAGAACAAGATATCAAGATTATGGAATAAGAAATCAGAACCAATATTCAAGATTCAAGATTCGGAATAAGATCCAATATTAAAAAAACATTCCTAATGAATTAAGTTATGTTCCGCATTTAATAATTCCGTTAATGATTTGACATTTAGGATTTTGGCAATAAAATAATTAAATTTCATGTCCTTAAAATTTAAAGTTTCATAAAATTCTAACAAATCCTTCCACGAGTGATGTTGAATAAGGAAAGAAAAACTGCCAAAAGCATAAAACATTTATACCATTTTTTTAAAAGCCACCAATTACTCATTTATCATATTTAAGTTTGCAATGAGTAAATATTTGAAAATAAAACCCTTTAAAAGTTCAAATTTCAATGGAAAAATCACAAACGATTTCCTCAGCTTTTGAACAATAAAATACCCAGAGGTTTTCAATTTATTATTTTATGACATGTTAATTTACCTTCCAAGTAGCACTTGCTTCTATATATATCTCCACTGACAATTTTGCCTCCATTTGGCTAGTTTACAAATGATTTATAAATTATTTATAAACGATTAAACTTCATTTTTTACAACATATTTCAATTGAACATACCGTTCACTTATTTATTACTCATTTGTATTTATTTATAAATTAAATTATTTATAAATTCATAAATTGACTAATTAATATTTTTTAATTAAAAAATTAAAGATTTAAATGATATTTATAAATTTTGGACCTCGTGTAATTCCTAAAATTCGCTCCCTTGACGTGGCAGAATGATTGGGTATCTTATGATAGTGTTCATGTTACCTGGTATCTTGTTTCCACGTGGCTACTAGTAAAGCCAATAGTTAAGTTTGTACTCGGAAGGAACCCACGACTCTTAACTTGACAATCTTCCGGCCTCTAAGTCTAACCACAGGGTTCATGTACATATCAGGACCTGCATTGGTTTATCCCATGGCCGCCTTCTAATGGTCCTGCTACTACTGGAAATGTCTTGATGCTTGGTTTTAGGTGGAATCTAGAATTCTCGAGTTTGAACAACTAATCCATAACCATAACAATTAACATGATGAGAGAGATAATGAACATGCTTGCCATGCAAATAAAATAACACTAACCCACGTTGATAAGGGAGCTCTACAGGGAGGAGAATCGCATTTCGAATGTCCTACTCAAGTGTGCATAAGTTGTGATCGCATTAGAATTTTCTTGGGTGGCGAACCAGGGAAAAAAATCGTCATTCCTCAAGATTAGCTGGGTAAAGCTCGGATAACTGAGTCACCAAAAATAAAAATAAAAATAAAAATAATAACACTAACCCTGGCTGAGATTATGAGTGTATGGAAGAAACCCTGACATTCTTAATCATCCCAACATTCTTCGACAAACACTGGAAGCTGAAAGAGCCTTCGTGAAAATCCCAAAAATTCTTCATTTGTGTAAGAGATCATCAAAACAAGCTAGAGAGGTATGACTGAAATAAAGCCTTCACTCTTTAAAAACTTAATTTATTTTCAATCACAAATTTTCTCAATAAAATAATTGTACACATAAACTCAAAATTTTCTCAATTTAATCACATTTTTCAAAAAAAATCAATATTACAAAATCTACTCACCCAAAAAATAGGGTCAAATTCTTAAAATTTGTGGTTCCATCTTAAAATGTCAACCTTGTTAAGAGGAATAGCACAATCATTTATAAATTGATCTATATTTTCATTTATATTCGATATGAGATTCTATCCCTTAATATGTCCCGCAAGATGGTGGCTCGTTTGAGCAGACCAATTTTAAAATTTCTATGCTCAATTTTTTTGAATCTTAATCAGATCGAATCGCTCGTTAGAGTTTAGGACTCTGATACCATGTAAAAAATTGGGGTTCCATCTTAAAATGTCAACTTTATGAAGAGGAATAACCCAAATTCTTGTAAATTAGTCTTTATTTTCATCTTTATTCGATGTGAGATTTTATTCCTTAACACAAATAAACTCAAAGTCGAAAAGAAGAAATTTATACTCGTGAATGGAAGATAATCATGTTCATTTACTTGTATTGTCTTGGAAACAGCAGGAATACCTGACATGATGAACATGTTGGTTGAAGTCGGGATGGGCAGTTTTACTCCTTCAGGTTTCCATTCACTACGTACCTTTGTTATCTAAGCTCCATTGAACATATTAAGTCTTTTCTGGTTGTGTATGCAACTCAACTATCACAACTTCAAGAGATGGGTTAGTTTCTTCGACACCAAAGAGAATGACTTCCGGGGAACCAATTTGGATAATTTTCAAAAAATACTTTGTATGACTTTAAGAGCCTTTAGAGTTAGTTTAAGATGATTTCTTTAAAAAACTCTTTTATAAGAAGTATCTAAAATCAAAATTCTTGTCAAACAAGCCCTTAGTACTCTTGGAAATTTACATAATATGTATTTGTTGGAAATTGGTTTGGAAGATTGAAAATTTGGTTCAGTGTCAAAACCAAAAAATTGAAAAAGTGACTTTCGTGTCAACTTTGGCCAAATATTCGGACTTGGCCTGATGTACAAATTATAAATGTAAATAGACCACATTGTTTTACTTGTCGAGTAGATTGTCGTGGTATATTTAGAATCTCAAACCAATTCCGGATGAATGGAAAATTACGGTCCAAAGTTGGAAAGAAAATAGAGAAAACTGTCGGAGCGACATCCAGCAACGAAGTCATTGTTTTTATCGCTCGAGTGAGGTGATGGTGATAGATTACCGACAGTGAATGGTGCGACCTTTGGTAAGAGTTGCTGAGTTTGGGGCGCGATACTTCATTTACAACCCCTCATCCTCTGTATATAGGACCCCCGGACGTCCATTAGGCAAGAGTTGCTGAGTTTGAACCATGAGCACCGTTGCGGAACAATTTTGTCTTAAGGAAAGAGTGAAAATCACTTGTCTCGGATTGTTTTTCTTCTTCTTTATTTCTTGGCTGTCCTTTGTTTTCATTTGTAGTTTTCATACTATATTTTCAATCACCTTATTATATTGTTTAGTTACGCTCCTGTGGATTAAACTTTGTTTTTTGTTTGTTCGATATATAACAACCCCTTCACCCTCACTTATATTTTTATCTTGCGTGCTCACGGTTCACGACACTTGTCTCTCAAGATACAACGGATTCAACTTGTGGTTAAGCACTTTAAACCACAAGTTACGACTAATTTTCGACGGAGTTTCTCTCTACAAAAAAGAAAATGATTTTGAATGAATTTGGAAGAGATTTGAAAGAGTTTTATGCAATGCTCAATGCAAATACGGTATGTGATAATTAATGGACGTCTAAGGGGTCCTATATATAGAGGATGAGGGGTTGTGAATGAAGTGACACGCCCAAAACTCAGCAACTCTTGCCAAATGTCGCACCATTCACTGTCACTAGCATGTCGCCATTACTTCGCTCGAGCGACAAAAATAGTTATTTCATTGCTAGTCTATTGCTTGAGCGACAGCCTAGTATCAGGCAAGAAACATACTTAGGCAAATATCCAATAGTTTTCTCTATTTTTTTTCCCAACTTCGGACCGCAATTTCTCATACATCCGGAATTGGTTTTGAGATTTTAAATATACCACGAGATCTACTCGACGAGTGGAACAATTTGGTCTATTTACATTTGTAATTTGACAATTGGACCAAGTCTGAATATTTTGTCGAAGTTGACACTAAAGTCACTTTTCCAATTTTTTTGGTTTGGACACTTAAACCAAATTTTCAATCTTCTAAACAAATTTCCAACAATATTCACTAGTAAACATTTTTAGTCCAAAATGAAAATTATAAATAGTACATCTCAATCACAGCTTTATTAAACGCAATGTAAAATAAAATGCAACAATCACTAGCACAAATTATAATTATGGCATGGTGTATAATGGACAAGATTCCATGGTCTATAGCTGTTGACGTGGAACTTTGTATAGACGAATTTCCAAGCCAACTTCACGAAAAATAAGGTTTCAATTATGATAAAAGATTGCAATACTCCTATATATGACCACATTTAAGGTTATTATTCCTCTAACATAGGGGATATTTGAAATATGATTAAAAGATATAATGAGATGTTGTAATGTCTCCAGAGAAAATTGTCATCCCCTTTCTTTTGGCTTTAATCCCCTATTTATAGTAAGAAATGTGCATGTATCCTACCCTTCATGTCTTGTCAGCTGTCATTCCGAGCTGAAGAAGTACATTTGTTGCCCTAATTGGATTGGCTAGCAAGCTCGGAATGTCAGATCATCATGAGTTAATCTTGCAAGTGGTCCCTAGTAATTAATGAATTACTTAGGGAAGAGAGCTTAATCACATGATTTGTGGATTATGTGGGCACTGATGTTAGAACTTTACATATGCACTCAACTGATTGGATATCTATATATTTCATCAGTGATTTTCAATCATTATGCTTCCTTCAATCTCGATAAACTATATAAACTTCTCGTGCAAGCGAAACAGTGGCCGAGCTAACTTCAATAACTGACCTCAGAGGCTAACAACTGAACCGAACTCAAGTTAAGACCTATTCTTCTTCTATAGTAATCCGAACTTAACCGACCTCGAAGGTCGGACATCAACAGTTACCCCCCAGGTCAGTGCTAACCTAGCGGAGGAACTGACCTTATCCAACACAATTCCCCAGTTTAGTAATCATCTCAATAAATGTTGAGGGGCATGTGTCATTTCATAACTTGTGCGTGAGCTGTCAAGCACAGTAGGTTCCTTCTCCAAGAAGCTTTAAATGAAATAGCTTAAATGCAATCCAACCGTTTATTCATTTATTATTTTTTATTTGAACGGTTTGAACTCTGTCTTTTAACATTCCTCCCTTTAAATAACTTTTTCCTTCTTCATTTCTCACTTTTACACACCGAATCTCCAGATTTTTGCTCTTTAGAAAAATTCATTTCTATATATTTTTCTGAGTGAGGTCGACTCCGCCCAGGTATTCCCTTTCCTCTAGAATACATTTCCTTATTTCTACGATTTATATATTTTTCCTAAATTTTTATATGAGTTCGGACGATTCTCGAGTACAGTCCTAGGAAAATCAACATGAAGAAATTGTATCTTCATCGTCCACTCCGTCTGTCAGCCCTTCTTCCACTAGTTCAAACTGTTTAAAGGTGTTAACTCCCATCCCCATAACTTCCGTTTATCCACAACCATCTAACTCCCCCAATAGTATGGAACAACGACAAAAAATGAGGGATGAGAGGTCACAAGGGAGTAATAAAGATAGGAATAAAAAATGGGGGCCAAATTGCTATAGGTCGGTAATTACGGGGGGACACATTAGCTAGTATATGAGCTAAGTATAGTATACCTGATATTGTAGAACTAGTGATCCCGTCTTCTTCCGACCGAGCTAACTCTCCACCGTCAGGGTGTGTAGCCATCAACTCGGCGATTCTTCATCTTGGTTAAGACTTCATTTCCCAAAGATTATTCGCCAATTCTTTTCTTCATGGGGAATTACTCCTACCCACCTTCACCCAAATGGGTGGAGGATCTTGATAGCAAAGGTTACCCCAAACTAAATGTGTCCCAATTTAACGCCTTGTTCACCTTTAAAGAGGATGGGAAGAACACGAGATGGTGGTATACATCTGACCTAAGACGAGGGGCCATTAGTTTTAAACACGCCCTCCTCAATCAAAGGATGGAAGGAGGAGTTCTTCTTTGTCCTGGGGACTGGCGGTTCCATCCTGCTGAAGTGGATAGAGAAGACATAGTCCCCACTCTTTATCATTCTTTCTGTAAGTAGTATTTACGTTTCTGATTCAAACCTTTCTTATTGAAATTATTCTCTTAAACCTTCTTTGTCCTTTTTACAGTTTACAGACCTTGCCATCTAAGCTCGGTCATTTAAGGACAAGCTGATTCCATTTGAACTCTCTCCAACAAGCAGAGGTCTTGTAAGTTTGTGATTTCAAATACAAACTTGTTCCAAGCAGGCCTACTTCGAACGCTATCGCCGACCTCGACATCTAGACATCCTACTACTTCCGCTCTCACCTCTTTTCATAAGTCAACTCTATACTGACTCTTCTATCATATCATTTCTTATTACTCAAAACTTTTGAAACTAACATTTTTTTATTGACTTCCGTCGCAGGCAAAAATACAGACATGTTGAATTTTCGAGTAGCAAAGGCGGCTGCTGAGGCTGCCAAAGCGAAGAGAAAAGTTGCTGATACCGAAGTCGCTGACCGACCTGAAGAGGTCAACTCGAAATCTGAAGCATAGTAGCCATTGAAGAGACACCGTTCTACAGAATGGCTAGCTATGCCGATCCTTCCTGCTCCATCCAGTTCTCCTCAGTCAATTCCTTTGGCTATCCCTACTATGGCAGCGACTTCTTCTTCGAGGTCCCAGGAAAGATGCCCCGATTCGTAAAGACCAAGCAGAGATGATCTAGTGGGGTGCCGACCTAAAGTCTTTTTAGATTTCCTCTGAGCTCCCTCTCCAACGAGGGAAACAATTGCTGCATTACCATCCCCTCTGAGGGAGTCCGCTGCTATTATGACCAGGAGCTAATATGAGAGAGAGCAACAATTTCTGGCTAATATGCCTATTGGGAAAAATATCATTTCAGCTCAGCTCTACAACCATAGAGCGATCCTCCACATGACATCGGTCACTGAGAAGGTAAAGCTCCAGAATCTTTAACATTATACTTTTATTATGTATATAACGACCTTTTAACATAACATTATCTGTTTTTAAGGTCAAGGCTGAGCTCGAAAAGATGCTCAAATTAAGGGATCAGACCAATGTCCTTTTTGAGAATGTGGAGGCAGAGAAGGCAATCTTTGCTGAAAAGGAGAAAAATTATGAAGATCGCCTGAACATAATGTGGGACGAACTCAATGCCTGCCTCACTACAGAGTTGAAACTTATGGATGAAATCAAAGCTCTGCGAATATGGGGGGAGAAAGATGATGCCTGAGCCGAAAGTGAGAAGAAGAGAGCTGATGAAGCAACAGCTCGGGCAACAACAGCGGTAAGAAGGGTGAAGGAGGCGGAGCTAAAGGCCTTTAAAGCAGTTGAGGACTGGAGGGCTTCCTCTGAGTTCGATGTCTTAGCTTATGATGCATATGTGCTGACCTTGGGGGAAATCATTAAGTACATGAACAAGGAGAGGCTAGATTGGAATACTGCCTTTTTAGCGACATATAAGAGCAGTATGCACAACTGGAGCAAATATCCAAAGTAGTTGAAGTTAGGATCACTTTAGCTGAGGAGGATGTAGCTCACGTTTATGTTCCTCCCCAAGACCCCCAACCCCTTAGTTTCCTTCTTTGTACTTAAGTTTTATTTATTTTTATTTTTTATGAATCCTTTGTAATCTCTTAACTTCAATGAATGGAATTTTCAATTTGCTCTTTAAATGTTTTTACTTCAACAATAACTTTGTTACTTGAATGTTTATATGTGACATTAATTTTCATTGTGGGTACCTCTTTATAAGATGTTTTCTCAATTCTTATAACCTTAGTTCGACTTGCTCGTAAGCAATATTAGGTTTTTATGAAAATTCCACCACGTGTTACAGTACATGCAATCTTAGCTCGGCCTGTTCATGAGCGGGGTTTAGGCAATTCCTTGTAGGAATTTCTACCAAGTGTTGCAGCACATGCAACCTTAGCTAACGATTCTCCACTTTAAAAGCATACATTTTTATTATACATAATTTGCATTACAAAGCATAACCGTCATTTTACTAATAATATTTTTTGAGGTGCTCCGTATTCCAGGGATATAGTAAAAGTCTTCCTTCCATATCTTCCAATTCATAAGCTCCTTTAAGCAATACTTTTGTTACTTTGTAAGGACTTTCCCAGTTCGGTCCCAAGGACCCAGAATTGAGTTCTCTTGTTGCTAAAAAGACTTTTCTTAATACGAGGTCGCCCGCTTTGAATTCTCGTTTCTTGACCTTTTGATTGTAATACCTGACGTCGCGTTGTTTATATACTGCATTTCTGATCTCAGCCTCATTCCTTTTTTCTTCTATCAAGTCCAACTCTCCTCGCAACACTTGTTCGTTCCCTTTTTCCAAAATGTCATCGTTCGAGCAGAAGGAATCCCTACCTTAAGAGGAATGACAGCTTCCACTCCAAAGGCTAAAGAAAATGGAGTTTCTCCAGTGCTATTCCTAGGTGTAGTGCGGTAATACCACAACATACTGGGGAGTTCCTCTGTCCATCATTCTTTGAGAACATCAAGTTTAACTTTCAATGTATGCTTGATAATCTTATTAATTGCTTCAATTTGGCCATTAGTTTGAGAATGATTCGGTGTAGAGAAGTGTTTTTGGATGTCGAATTCTTCACAAAAATCAGTGAAACGATGGTTATCGAATTGTTTCCCGTTGTCAGTCACGATGGAATGTGGTATCCTGAATCTGTATATGATGGACTTCCAAATAAAATTCGTGGTCCCCTTCTCAGTTATTTTAGCCAGAGGCTCGACTTCTGCGCATTTTGTGAAATAGTCCACAGCTACAATTGCGAACTTCGTTCTCCCTTTTCCAATTGGCATAGGACCAATCAAGTCAACCCCCCATTTGGAAAATGGCCAAGAAGTCATCACATAATTCAGCTCGCCTGGGGGGAGCTTTATATTGGGAACGAATAGCTGGCATTTATCATATTTTCTAGCAAATTCTAATGCATCCTTCTTCATAGTAGGACAAAAATATCATTGCCGTAGAATTTTGTGGGCCAAGGATTGTCCACCAGCGTGATTTCCATATACTCCTTCGTGAACTTCTTGCAGAGCGCTCAGTGTCTCCTCCTCATTTAAACACCTCAATAAAGGTAATGAGTATCCTTGCTTATAAAGGACATATCTATTATTGTATACCTCGCTGACCTCATTCGAAGCCTTCTTACTTCAACATAATCCTTTGGACATATACCTATTTTCAAGAAAGACATGATATCATCCATCCAGGTCGATTTTAAGTCATTTGCCATAGCGACCATTTCTGATTCCTCGATGGCTGGATGATATATCCTTAACATAGGTATACTGTCAAATTTTTCTATTCTTTCACTAGTTGCCAATCAAGCCAGGACGTCAGCATAACTATTTTGAGTTTGAGGAATCTGTTCGATGGATACAGTTTCGAAGTCGTTGAACTCTCGCATCACGACTTGAAAATATTTGCTCATCTTTACTCCAGCTATGAGTGCCTCATATTCAGCTTCATTGTCGAGGCTTTGAAATTGAAGGACAGTGCTTCGTAAAACAGCTGATTGTTGGGGCTAATCAAAATAATTCCAGTCCCTGATCCTATTTCGGTAGAAGAGCCATCTACAAAGAGTTTCCAGGGCGGTTGATGAAAAGATTCTTCTGTTAGAGCTCAACTAAACTCTGCAACAAAGTCAGCGATGGCCTGTCCTTTCAAAGAAGAACAATGTTTATATCTTATATAGAACTGGCCAAGTTCCACAGCCCACTTGGCCATCCGACCTGAAGTGTCTGGTTTTTGCAATACCTGTCTTAACGGGTAGTTGGTTAAGATTTCAATTGGATGCTCTAAGAAGTAAGGCTTCAGTTTCCTTGCTACTATCACCATGGTATAAGCCAGCTTTTCTAAGGGCGAATATCGGAGCTCGGCCTCATACAAGGCCTTGCTTATGTAATAGATTGGATGTTGCACCCCCTCTTCCTCCCTTACTAAGACAGTACTGGCTACATGGTCAGATACAGCTAGATATAATATTAAAACCTCCATTGCTTCTGGTTTTGACAACACTGGAGGTTGTGTTAGTTGTAATTTCAGCTCGTCAAAAGACCGATGACATTTAGAAGTCCATTCGAATTTCTTTCCTTCTTCAAGATGTTGAAGAAAGGTTTACATTTGTCAGTCGACTTAAATATGAAACTGAAGGCAACCACCCATCCCGTCAAGCTTTGTACCTCCTTAGGCTTCATTGGGGGGGGGGATGTATTTCAATGATAGCTCGTATCTTTTCTGGGTTTGTTTCAATTCCCCTATGATTCACCAAGTACCCAGGAATTTTCCTGAGCTCACTCCAAAGGCACATTTGTGTGGATTCAGCTTCATTGCATACTTTCTTAGTACTTTAAGCATTTCCGCAAGGTGGAACTGATGATCCTCTACATTTACACTTTTCACTAGAATATCATCAACATATACTTCCATGGTTTTACCAATCTGCTCAGCGAACATGGCATTGACTAGACGCTGATAAGTAGCTCCGACGTTCTTGAGACCGAAGGGCATCATCTTGTAACAATAGAGCCCGCGGTCTGTTACGAAGGTAGTATGTTCCTGATCTAGTTCATACATGAGGATTTGATTATACCCTAAGTACGCATCCATGAAGCTAAGCAATTCATGTCCCGCCGTTACATCTACCATTTGATCTATTCTTGGTAACGAGAAGTTGTCATTTGGGCATGTCTTATTCAGATCGGTAAAATCAATGCACATTCTCCAATCAACATTGCTTTTATTTACCAGAATTGGGTTAGCTAACCACGTTGGGTATTTTGCTTCATGAATAAACCTGTTATGGAGCAGCTTTTATACTTCTTTGTTCAAGACTTCGTACCTTTCTGGATTTAAAGGTCTTCGTCGTTGTTACCGTGGTCGTACTGTAGGGTCAAGTCCTAGCTTATGTAAAGGGACCTTCGGGTCAATCCCTTTCATATCAGTGTGATCCCATACGAAGACATCAAGGTTTTTTTTTAATGAATTCGATAATATGATCTCGGATGGGTGGTTTTAATTCGTGACCAACTTTGAGTTCCTTTGGTGGGTTGCCGATCTGACCTCTATTTTGTCCAGCTCCTCTACTGGTTCTCCACCTCTCATTCGTACGCGTGGGTCCAGTGAACTCTGGTCGGATCTTGCTGAGCATATCATATGGATATCTGGATTGATCCTCACTTGGCATGTTTCGACGATACATTTATTTTCCCTGACTTGCCCTACTCCATGCGGCGTAGGAAACTTAAGGGAGTAATTATACATTGACACAGTCGCCTTGAGGTCGAATAACAATGGTTGTCCCATGATAGCATCGTATGGAGAATTTGAGTCATTACTATGAATTTTGCATTTAACCTCGTTCAGCGTGGGGCTTCGTCGACCTCAACTGGAAGTCTGATCTTTCATTTAGGTTTAACAAGGGTCCCATTGAGTCCTAGGATCATATTGGGATATGATTGCAAAAAACTCAGTGGAATGCCCATCCATTCCAACGTGTGGGCATAGAGTATGTTAAGAGAACTCCCTATATCAACTAAGATCTTAGGGACAACAATTCCTGCAATGGGTACCGAGATCGTCATGATACCAGAATAAGGACAGGAGTCTGCGTCCTTTTCTTCAAACATGAGTTGTTCGTCGAAAGTACCTAGGCGATGCTTCTCTGAGATTTCGATCTCAGTGAGGTCGACGACAATCGGCCTTTTCAATTCATTACTTTTCCTGGCTCATTTTCCCTTAACATTTGAACCCGGGGATATGGTAAATCAACATTGCAAGCCCTCGCTTCAGCCTGATTCCCACGTACAACACCTGGTCCGCTTGGAGTAAGAAATTTCATACAATAATGATAGATCGAGGTCGCGCTTGTAACTCATGTAATGAGGGTCTTCCTAATATGCCATTGTAGTTCGAAGGGAGATATACCATAATAAAATCTACCAGGATCCGTCTTTGACAAGGGAATTCTCCCAAATCCACGCTTAAAACAATTTGTCCCCGTGCTTCGATAGGATCCCTCGAGAATCCTTGTAACCTTCTACAATACGACTGGATGTAGTGTTCTTGGATTCTCATTTACTCCAACGTTCAAGAATATAGCACGTTTACCGAACTTCTATTGTCAACTAATATTCAGTGCACTCGTACTCCTGCAACAGTCATGACAATGACTAACTCATCGATTTGGTCCTGTAAAATTTCATATGAATCTTTTTTTGAAAACCCAAACCATGCTTCACGAAGATCTATGCCGACCTCAGGTTCCATTAGTGTGACATTATAATTTTATCAGGTGCGGGCATTATGTGCTTGCCTCCGCCGGGACCTTCAAGACATCGATTTTCGCTTATTAGAGTTCTGATTTCAGCTCGGGTGATTGTATCCTGAGCTCGTTGATTCATCTGAACTCTCTGGTTTGTTCCGGACTGGTTTGGCTGTCGATTATTTGCTTGACTTGCTTCTCTAGACTTGGCCACAAATTCTTGTAGATGACCTCGGCGAATCAAAGACTTCACTTCTTCCTTCAGATTTTTGCAATTGTTAGTGTTATGCCCCGTAAACCTATGGTATCGACAATATCTCCCTGGAGCTTTTTCAGAGTACTCATTTTTCTAAGGTGGAGGTCTGCGGAATGCCTCATTTTTCTCTACTTGTAAGAAAACTTCTTCCAACGTGGCATTCAGGGGGTGATATTTTTTCTTTTATCGCGGTTATAATCTTTATCTATTTGTTTGCCTTTCGTCTGTTGTGAAGTTGGATGATTTGAATTTGACTTGAGATCTTCTTGATCCGACGTAGCCTCCTCAACACTAATATCTTTCTCAACTCGGCTCAAAAACTCGTGGTATGTTTGAGGTCCATCCTCATGTATAGCCACCAGAACCTTGTTTTTTGCCTTAATCCAGAGAGGAATGCCATAAGTGCGGCGTTGTCTGAAATCTTTTCAACCTCCATGGACTGTTTATTGAATCTACTAATATAACTTTTTAGTTATTTAGTTCTCCCTTATTTAATGCTCACTAACCGCTCTTTAGGCGTGGTCCTCGCCTTAGAGCCTATGAATTGGCCAAGAAATTCTGTAGCAAAGTTGCACCAATTTTTTATGGATCTTTGGTGGAGCTTACTGAACCATCTTTGGGCCTTATCCCCCAAGGTGAGCAGGAACGCATGGCATATTATGGAATCTCCCGCTCCTTGAAGCTCCATGCAGGAAGTATATTTATCCAAGGGACTGAGAGGGTCCCCTTCTCCATCATACCCAGTTAGTTGTGGCATCTTCAACTTTTCGGGTAGAGGTTCAGCAAGAATATCCTCAGTGAAAGGAGAATGTCGTTTTGTGAGGTATTCCTCCGTACTTCCTTCGTGTTTAGCTTCTAGATCAGCGATACGTTTCCTTAAGGCGCTCATTTCAGGTCCTAGTCGTTCTACTGAACACCTAGCATAGGATTTTTCATGCCTGTTTGGAGGTGTGATGGAATGTTGAGAGCCCAATCTATTAAACACATTGTTAGTTTTCCTTGCAATTGGTCTTGTGGTTATGAGAGAACTTATGATTTCTTCAGTTTGGTCTTTGGAAGATCCCCCTCCTAAGAACTAGAGGGTCCTTCTGGTCGGAGGTCATCTGACCTTTTCCTTTTGTGCGGATTTGACCTCGGTATCCTGCAGTGGGGCGGGAGCTTGATTCTGCTCCAGCCTATTGACAACATTCGCCAATTTTTCAATGGCTTTTCTCATTGTGATCATCTGAGGATCGACGGTGTCCGTTTAACCTCGTCCTTGCCTTGTACTTCGTGATGGCTGGTACGTTCAGGATGAGTATGTGATTGATTCTCAGATGCTTACGATTCATCCATCATAATATTTTCAAGTTGGAAGGCTTCCTTCTAGCGCTAATCTGTTGACGTTGAACTTTGTATAGACGAATTTCTAAGCCAACTTCACGAAAAATAAGGTTTCAATTATGATAAAAGATCGCAATAGTCCTATATATGACCACAGTTAAGGTTATTATTCCTCTAACATATGAGATATTTGAAATATGATTAAAAGATATAATAAGATGTTGTAATGTCTCCAGAGAAAATTGTCATCCCCTTCCTTTTGGCTTTAATCCCCTATTTATACTAAGAAATGTGCATGTATCCTGCCTTTCATGTCTTGTCAGCTGTCATTCTGAGCTGAAGAAGTACGTTCGTTGCCCTAATTGGTTTGGCTAGCAAGCTCGGAATGTCATATCATCATGAGTTAATCATGCAAGTGGTCCCTAGTAATTAATGAATTACTTAGGGAAGAGAGCTTAATCACTTGATTTGTGGATTATGTGAGCGTTGATGTCAGAACTTTACATATGCACTTAGTTGATTGGATATCTATATATTTCGTGAGTAATTTTCAATCATTATACTTCCTTCAATCTCAATAAACTATATAAACTTCTTGTGCAAGCGAAACAATGGCCGAGCTGACTTCAATAACTGACCTCAGAGGTTAACAACTGAACCGGCATCAAGTTAAGACCTATTCTTCTTCTACAGTAATCCGAACTTAACCGACCTCTGATGTCGGACAACGATAGCTAATACTAAATTCTTAGTTTTCTTGGATATTCCAGTTTCAAACACCAAAAAGTGTTTAATCCTTAGTATTAAAATTAACTGCAATTGCAATTTATGAAGCATAATACACGTGAAAAAAGATGGATTTTCTTTAAGCTCCAATTTATCGTCAGTAATCTTTTCTATAAATAGCATTACTCATTTAAAGAACGGGAGAGGGTAGAATTTTCTTGGCCTTTTTTATTCATATGAGTCCT
>CAIGRF010058711.1:2532-17203 GCA_903798235.1 Fraxinus ornus
CAACAAAGTGCTTGTGATGCAATATGGTCTACTTTTTGCAATATAAAATATTTGTTGCTAAAGGTTCTATAGTTGGAGAAAAAAATTGCTACAAGAACCCGGCCAATTGTTAAATATGAAACCAGACTCATGACTCTAACCTAATCCCCGATACTACCCCAACTCTCGACACCCGTTCTCCCTCGAGCACTATTCCAGCCACTCAACCCATTCACCGGTGGTATCTCCGGCCACAGCCCACTCCGACACTACTCCCTCAGCTGAGAAGAGTACGAACGACGCTCCCCAGTTGGGAAGAGCACGAACAGTAAGCTGTGGTACCTCCGACCACCGCACAACCAAAGCCTCCGACTGCCGCACCAGTTGAGAGGAGTACGAACGTATATGAGATTTCCCTTCTTTTTTTATTATTTGTCCATGTTTATCTTAATTTGATGGGTCGGATTAAATTGGTAGTCTTCACGTTAGATCTTGGGTTTTCTTTTTTATGGTTCTTCTTGGGGTTTGATTTCATGATGTAGCTGTGATTTGTTTTTTTCAATTTATTAGTCAAATTCTTCAATTTTCATTTCTTTGTTATCATCTGTGACCGATTTGTGTCTCCTGTCCTTGATGGGTTTTTGATTTTGTTAATTATTGAATATTAAATCTTAATTGAGACTTTGTTCTTGTTTGTAATAATCAGCGATCAATTTCTGACTTCTACTCTTGATGGGTTTAAGATTTAACTAATTAATTGAATATGTAGATCTTAGTTAGGATTTAATCACGATTCAGAATGTGCATATGAACTTGGTTATGGGTTTTCATATTTAATACTAATATTTAATTTTATGCAGCTATTTGTGCAGTTACACGCCTCCGATCCTGCTTTCGTCCAACAAGTTACATGGTTGAGCTAGACATTCAAATTCCTACTGCTTTCGATCCATTTGCTGAGGCCGGAGATTCAGGTGCTCCCGGTGCAAAGGAGTATGTGCATATAAGGATACAACAGAGGAATGGTAAGAAAAGCCTAACTACAGTCCAGGGGCTGAGGAAGGAGTTCAGCTACGAAAAGATCCTTTAACACTTTTTGGAACACGTCTTCCATAGGTTTTCCAAAGTTTCCCGTCTCTTGTTGTCAACTGTACCTTCTCTATCTCACAGAATGGTAAATACTACAATGTTTAGTGTTTAAAATCCATTTTCACAAATCGTTTTATTTTTTTTTATTTTTTTAAAGTTCTATGTTTTCTTTAGGGGATCAAGTGTGTACGGGATGGACATTTCAGAATGTGAACTGAAGATATGCAAGTTGGAGATATTGCAAATAATTAGGTTGGTTTATTTTATTTATTTTCTGGGTTCATTTTGTCTGTTTGCCTTGATTTCCTGATTTTGTCTTTTTTAAAATTTCCAAATTTGTGTTCAATATTTTGTTTCTTTTCGTTTTTGTCGGATAGCCTTTTGTTCTTGTCAATATAGTGTGTTTCGATCTAGATTTATTTTTATGAAAGAGGAGTTGGTAGATTTTTTATATTATTTTAATTGTTATTTGATCCATTTGTACCACTAGAACCTCACGATTGTCAAACGGATAGCCATCTCTTGGGATCTTTCTCGTGTCCATTTTCTACTAGCAGTAAGCAGGTATGATGATTCATGGTTTGGGGTTAATATTCTCTTGGTGTAATTATATGTTGCATTATATTATTGGTGTACATGTACCTGAACAATTCCTTGTTGCCTGAGTTTTCGCAATAGACTAAACTAGGTGGGGTGATTTTGACAAGTAATCTTCTAAAGATGCTAACTTTTGCTTTGGAATTTTCTTTCCGTAAATTTGATTCCTTTAATTCTTGATCCTAGTAATTATGTAAACTACTCCTCTTAGTTCCTTTAATTCTTGTAAATCCGTAAATTTTCTTCCCGTAAATTTGATTCCTTTAAATTTGATTTTTTCCCGTAAACTAGACGGTGGGGTGGTACTGTCTCGATAAATTTGAGATTAGTGTTGAGAAATGATGAGATAAGTTTGTTGAAAATATTGCAGTTGGCAGCAAGGATTGCCATTTCAAATCTAATATGCACCTATATATATATATATATATATACACACACACACTCACATGCACACACTTAATAATTTGTTGAAACCTATGAGTCTAGGGGTGGACAAAAGTACCGAAATGCCCGGTTCAGTCTGGTTTTCGGTTCTATTACCCATAACTGAAAACCTGAAATAAATCGAATTTTGAACGTTTTTGATTTATTCATTTATGAAGCTTTGGTGTATATTCTAAATTTTCTCGTTATCATTATTGAACTTTAATTATGGGATTGAACTGGAACCAAAGTTCCATAATTTATAGAATCCCATTGGTTCTTGGTTTAGTTCAGCTCTCTTCGGATTCGGATCGAACTGGACCTTGCCCGCTCATACCTATGACTGAAACTTGGACAAGTGTCTACACTCTACACGTTTCATTGAATGAAAAAGGAATTAGGAGCCAGAGAAGATGAAATCTAGAAAGAGAAAATTTCAAGTTCATTTACCCATTGCTTAATAGTGCTTGCTTGAATTCTGACTTGCTAGGAGGCAGATAATCCGCTACAAAATCATAATTCCTCGAACGGCGGTAGGTGGAAGTACCTTTGATAATGGTCAACAGATTAACTCCATCTTCCTGCATGAGAGGAAATTGAGATAGATCGACACATGCAAACTATTTATGACTACAAAATTAATCAAATCCTATCCAACATTTGTCTTTTATGTCAAGGATTTTGTAGCAATTAGTAACTAGGCAAATTCTACAAGCACAAAAGAACAAGAAGATTGGATCCCCACATTCTGCAATGAACTATTCAAGATATAGATATAATAAAAGAAGAGACATGCAGATTGTTGTATTAATTCTAAGTCTGGGAAAAAATAGGCATCTTCTTCCTTTCTGGCAATAAAAAGGAGGTGCAAGGCTCCAAATTTACTAATTTAGTATACAAGCATGATATGTTGTCTCAATCTCAGCTCCAAGAACCTAAATAAAGAGGCAGAAGAATTTATTTGATTTTTTCAGGTCTCTGGTTCATATAGAATTTGAATCAATGCAACTCTCCGTGCTAAGATTATCAATCTTGAAAACTGATGAAATGTTAGAAAAAGCCTCAATTTCAAAAACTCAAGGAGTCTTAGTTTTAAATAAATTGTGAAAAATATAGGTGGTCTTCAATTTCACTAGAATTTTATGTATGACTTAAGCTTTGGCTTCTCAAAACAATCCAAGTTGACGAGTGCTACATATATACCCTGATGATGTTGTTGCAGACTTGAAGTTAACCTTCTATTATCGCAAAAAGGAAAAGTCGCTATACCAACATATGCTTTAATATTCAATTTAGGTATCGCAATAAATGTGAATATGTTAAATCTTATGCTTTTCTTAAAAAGTCGATTTACAACTATTTGACGTATAATATTTGGAAAGGTACAGAGTTTAAAGAGTAAATCTATATATGATCCTAGAGTTAAATTTTGTATACTGAAGGCAAAGCTTGCCCTTAAAACAGTAACCTGGTTAGAGCTATTAGAATTCTAGAGGCATCAATGCATGGGGAAGTCCTCACCTACCAATAGTATGGTATGCCCATTGTCCTTGAAGTATCGTATTTTGCAATTCCGTATTGAACGTGAAAGTCTCCAAGCTTCATCTTTACTGGGAAGCATGTTTTCCTTGCCACTGATTTGCATGAATCATCATTCCCACAACTTAAGGAAAAAAACCAATCTATTTGCGACTCAATTGCTTCATGTCAACCACAAAAGGATGGAAATAAAAAATAAATAAATAAAAAAGCTTACACAAGACTAAAGGCAATGACCACTACAAAATACAGAAATTATGGTTTATATCATCATCTAGGGATGAAAAATACGGTTATCCCAATAAGCATAAAAAGAATATTTATATTCTATATGAAACTCTAATGACCTTAATGATAATAATCTCCATATATGCCATCTCCAAGTGAACATTGGAAAATAACTAACAAAAATGTGCACATTCATATAGGGTATATTTTTGTCTAAATACAATGGCTTAGAAGACATGAGATTGAAAGTTACCAAATGCATCATTACAAGTCCTCTTAGTGACAGTGAGCATTCCTTAAAGAAAAAAATTAATTTGTCGTCAATTATTCTCTATTTCTCTCCACGACTGCATAAAATCATCATCTATCTTTTATGTTGTCATTGTTGAATAATATTTATCAAACAAAACTGGATATGAATAGGCTGCCCAGGCTATAAACTATTTGGGGAGGTAAAGATAGTATGTGATAAGTTCCAACACTCCCCTTGCATTACACTGAAAAGCATTGAAAATATTCTATAAGAATCAAGAATGAGGAGAGACCTAGCAAGAACAAGTACTTCAGCTTTGATGGCATGGAGGCGAGAATTAACATATGCCGCAGCAGACTTGAGCAGTTTGAGTTTCCAAAGAAGAGTTTCCTTAGGTATGATATCAGACAAGCCCTAAACATTTCAAATAAAAAATGAGTACTTGAACTATGCAAATATTGAACCCCACAATATTTTTAAACCACAAATGATGTAAAAGAAATTACAGCAAGTTTTTTTCATCTTTGTGTCTAAGAGTAAATGCTGCAATCATTTGATCATTTTGGTTAGGATGTCCGTGCGACAGGTCATTTTATGCTAAAATCTCCATTTCTCTCTTTCCTCGACAACCCTCTATCTTAGTGGANATCATTTTGGTTAGGATGTCCATGCGACAGGTCATTTTATGCTAAAATCTCCATTTCTCTCTTTCCTCGACAACCATATATCTTAGTGGATTATTGATAAAATACACTATAATGTTATTCCATGTAGATACAATAGAATAGACAGTCAATATAGTTCATCGGGTAATAATAGCAGTATTGTCTAGGGAATCAAAAGGAACACATAATTTTACGTATCTATAAAAAAACTAAATGGGTACAAACATACTCAGCTATAACTCTCTTTTTTTCTCCTTTAGCATTAGTAATCTTTATCCCTCCATTCAACACGTCATTTTTCGTTAACTTCACATAACGTACTGGGATGAAGGGTATACACCACACATTGAAAAATTAAGCATTCTACTGTCAACGGATGCTTATTCTTCAAAATATAACAATCAGGAAAATCTAGCAGTATGAGAATATCCTTACAGATATGATCCTAGAGTTAAATTGACGTATATGTAAAACAACCTGGCTACCTCCTTTTACAATTACAATCCAATCAGAACTCTAAAGACACTACAACATACACACACAGATATATAGAGAGACAGAGAAAGAGATTATAACCATGAAAGTTGGGATTGTCGACCCGATAAACATTATCCAAGGATCGATTAGATAAATGAGTAGTAGCCCTTTTCCTCATAGCTTTTCTTCTATTTTTATGCTTCTTCCTCTTCTTCTTCGAAACTTGAAAATCACCTCCTACGCAATTCTCATGCCGAGACACACATACCCCCATCTATATTTACCTACCTTCAAATCTTCTCCTCAATACATGACAACTAAATTACTTTCTCGAAAAGCCCTCATTTTTTTGACAAAAAGTTCTTTGTTCAACAAAAGCAATAAGAATCAAGAAATGCCCAACATAAGAAATAAGAATCAAGAGGTGTGTGATGGAGGAGAGAGTCGGAGAGGGACGTTGCTGTAGATCTTGAGCCATTCTCTACTGATTTTGTGGCGGATAATTAGAGGAGTGTGATGGAGGTAGTGGCGGAGGAGAGCGGTGGAAGACCGGAGAGACGACAAAGGTGGAAGACCGGAGAGACGACAAAGGTGGAAGACCGGAGCGACGAGAGAGAACCGAGAGTGAGTGGATGCAACCGGAAGATTGAAGGGGAAATGGGAAGAGTATTCTAGGGTTCTTGTGGGAGAAGAGAAGTGAGGAAATGGGTTTATATGTGAGGACAAAATTAATCAGTCAAATAGAAATTAAATTTTTTTAAATTTAAGTCTGGTCGAGTTGAACAGGTTAGATCGAATAACGGCAACGTTCAATGCACGTTGTCAAAAATCTAATGGCAACGTTCAAAGAACGTTGCTAAAATAATTAATGATGACGAGCAATGAATGTTGCGAAAAGATTAATGGCAACATTTGTCTGCACGTTGTTAAAACATTTAACGGCAACGCGCACCGCAAGTTACTAAAAAGGTTAATGACAATGTTCAGGAGCGCATTGCTAAAACAACTAATGGCAACGCGCATTGCACGTTGTTAAAACTAATCTACATTGCACGTTGCTAAAACTAATCTACGGCAACGCGCATTGCACGTTGCAAAATGTTAACAGCAACGCGCATTGAACGTTGCAAAAAAAAAATTAAAGACAACGGACCGCGAACGTTGCAAAATGGTGTATTAGCAACATTCATTAAAAAAACGTTGTCAAAACTCAATTTTGTCAACCAATAGCAACNTTAAAAAAACGTTGTTCAAACTTAATTTTGTCAACCAATAGTAACATACACTTGCTGAATGTTGCCATAGACCCTTTTAGCTACATGCAGTTGATGAATGTTGCCTTTTGCATGTTGCACAAGGCCTTTTTTTATTGTAGTGATAAGAGGATATTATTATCGAATTATGTCTTGCTTCAATAATTGTCACTTGAAGTGAAAGTGCAATTTCGATTCTTTAGTGGAATGAATTGGAATTAATAGCTAAGTCTCCAATTGGTCAAAAGCTGATCAGTTTGGAAATATTATATATTGGAGCTCGGGATTTGTAATCCAGATTTTGCTCCCTTTCTTGGCTTCAAGATTGGTAGATCTACTCGAATAAGTCCAATGAAAAGTAATGCAAATTATAAATAAGATTACACTAGGGGCATTAGTGTAATTGACCTTCTTAAGTGTTTCTCTAGTTGTGGGCCTCTATATATGTCACTTAAGAGCACATTTCCAATATCTAGGTTTTCATAATAAAAGGAAAAATAAGGCTAGAGTTTTTTTTGGAATATTCTTTGTTGACCCCATTTTCGTAATGGTTAAGTAGATAATAGATGTCAGCCCACTCACGTTCGCACAAGCAAATTCCAATACATTTCTACCGGAGATTGGGACGGAAAGGGATGACGTTTCTACGATGCGGACAAAAATGTTCAAGTTCTGACGAAATAATCAAAGATGATTGCATATAAACAAACAATCATAAACAACTCGAACAAAATAAGAACAAACTAGACTCAATCAAATAATATGGAATGAGAAATAGAGGAAACCGAATGTATTTTAGAGTCTATATAATTGCATTAGATTCAAATGTTACAAGAGTTGTTTATTTATAGAGCTTTGGCCGACGTGGTAGCCATTTAATAAGAACCACATGTCTCATCTCCCAGATCGAAGCCTTACATCACTCAGTCTGCTATGCATTTAATACATTGCCAATGGGTCAGCCACCTTATACCCTAGGCTGACGACTTGACATTTATTATTGTAAACATTACATCAATCATTCTTAGAGATTGCCTCCAATCCTTTAGCCTAAAAAGAGCTTCAGCTTCTTATGGACTTCTTTTATAAAAACCAAATTTCTGGTTATTTTTTCAACACCTTATTTGTATAATATCGCAATAGTCTCCCAAGCCTATATATATATATATATATATATATTATAATTAGAATTTAAAACTAGAACGATTATTAATAGCTCGAGGTACTTATTGTGGGGGTTGTTCGAACTATTGGAGAGTATAAGCTAGGATCCTTTTATCCGAGGCTGTTCGTTCAGAAGTGGTTTTATATATCTGGAACCTCGCAAAAGCTATTCATATCAAGGTTGAGGCTATTTTCTAAGGCTATAATGCATTAATATTGAAGAGGCGTACCTTTTGAAAAGTTGGGAACACAATGTGTCTTTAATTAGTGTGCCAAAATTATTTGCTGTTTTGTACGTTTCAACTTTCCATATACGAAATCATCACCGTATTTAATGAGCAATGAGGACGGCTGCAGGCGTGTTATTTGGGAGACAGTCGTAGTAGCATATGTGATTCAGATGCTCCAATTTGGAATATAGAATACGAAGCAGTAGCCATTATGTATAGCTCAGATTGAATCTTAAATGAACGGTTGGATCCAGATCTAACAGCTGAGGTTGATGTCCTCCACCTATAAAAGGCAATAGTTTAGGGTGAAAATCATTTTGCTATCACGAATAATTAAGCTCCCAAAAACTCTCATTTCTCAACTTTACTAAAATCCTTTCGGTCACTTTCACGAGCTTTGCCACTTTCCTTCAGTGATTTTGTTTAACTTCATAGATATTTTAAAATTATTTGATTTTGAATTTCATTGCTTCTTCACATTCTGATGGGGGTGGGAGGACTTGTATATTAGTAATGTGGCTTCTGAGATGGGGGTGACCATAACTAATACGATTAACCTTGTCTAAGCCATTAGAGCTGGTCAGAGTGCTTTACCAAGTGAGGGTCAGGTAGATTACAAAGAGGGTTGAGGGCTACCAAAATTCCTTAAAATGTAATCGCAGTCGATCTTGTAGATATAAGGGAGAAATATTGCATTCCCTATGACATAGAACTCCTAGCCCTATTTCTTAACGAACAAGTCTACTTTCCTAAATAGGGGTGCATTGCTGTCAGCGAGTTTCTTCTGAAGGCAAGACTTCGTCTGTCAATAGAGCCATACTTAGGTCATATGGGGCTGACATCTACCCAACTCATCCCCAATGCGTGGGCCCAACTAGTCCCCACCTATTTCTTATGGAAGGACACCTTTTTAGGCGAGGATATGCCCCTTCACGTCTTCCAATCTATCTTCCAACTTACGGTCCAAGGTGAAAGGGATTCCAATAGTTGGTATTCTCTTTGTCTATGGGAGCCCATTCTTCTTTTGTCAAAAGCCTCCCTTCCTCCATCAAGGGGTGGAAGGAGACCTGGTTTTAGCTTAGAGTGTAATGACTGACATGTGAGGATGACAAGGTTTCTTATATGAAAGTGCCAACCCGTTATTATGAAGTTAGTGAGCATTTGTTTCCTTAGTTTCATTCTGAACTTTGAATTAGCTTTGACCTTTCTTCATTGTTGCAGGGTCGGTTGATCGCTTCAAACTAACTCAAGTAGAGTTGTGTGTTATAGAGGACATTTACCTTCATCCTCTATCTTTGTGAGAGTTTGATTGTTTGATCAACTCAAAATGGTTCTTTGATGAGTTTTACTTAATGGCCCGGAGAGATAATTTATTCAGTATCAAATTTCTTTTAACTTTTCGCGGGTAGTTTGTACTGACTCTCTATTCCTTTTGCAGAAAATTTTGAAAAAATGAGGCACCCCACCCTTGACATAGCCTCCATTCTTTTTTCCATCTCCACTGCTGGGAGGAAGGGGTTCAAGACCTCATCTGTTACAACAAAAAAGGTAAGGGACCAAGTAGAAAATATTAGCAAGGAGGTTGCTAGTCAAGAGAGAGAATGTTGATCTCTTGTAAAGGATAAGAGAAAGAATAAAATGGAGGAGGTACCCAAAAAGAAGTATATGTTCTCCTCTACCAGAGAGGTTGGTTTATAATTAGCCCACCACCTCACTCCAAAGTCCCAATAGGAGAAAATTTGATGATGGCCTCCATTGTTGTGGCTAAGGGGGCAAAAGAGGCCAACTATCGTAGAGCCTTTAAGGCAAGACCGTTGAAGAAGGTGAGGACCTCAAGTGACTCGACAACTATCTCAAATGCAACTTCTTGTAACAAGCTCTCCCTGTCTAAGAGAAGCAACATACTAGCCCAAGAGATTCTGTACATGCTTCCTCTAGAAATTCAGACTACAACTACCACATTAAACAACTACTGGACCAATAGGTGGTTGACTTTCGTGGAGACCATTGACTCGATGAACATGTTTGCCACCATGTAGGCTAAGAGTCTATGAAACTCACCTCCACCTTAGCAGAGATTAAAGACTTGAAGAAGGAAGTCCACTTGTTCCAAAGCGAAGTAGCTTCCATGACCAAGCGAGTAGAGACTTCTGATGCATACTAGAAGTTGGTTGTTGAGGCCTAGGAAATATCAACTAAAGAGAATATTACACTAAAACAACAGATGGTGGAGCTCAACTCTAGGATTACTGGCCTTATCAAGGAGGTGGAGTATGTTAGGGGAAAGCCCAATCTGCTGGGAAAGATGTTGTAAAACAGTATATAGCCACATTTCACCTGATAGAAGAGTATTAGAGCTTCGCAGATACTGGTTAAGGTATACCTATACTAATATGGTGGAATGGATTGATGTACACAAAACTTACAACACTGCTGAGCTAAAGTTAGAATGCTTGGAAGAGAGAGAGCAAGAAAAGCCTCAATTTTTTTACAGAGGGTAGCCACGTGATTGAGATTGAAGACGAAGATAATGAAACCTCTGTAACTGTGGCTCCCAATTTTATCATTTCCTATATTAGCACCAATTCACCCCACCTGCTTAGCTTAGAGTTTTGTAATTTTTTATTCTTTTAATGTAAATGGCTTTTGGCCCCCATAAATAATGATCTTTTAATGAATGAAACCTTATTTTGTTTACACTTGTGTTGATTTCTTGAATTTTGTTTTTATGTTATTACTTTGTCAATATACTTTAGCTTTTGTTTAAGACTTGTTCCATTAAATAATTTGTACAAGAGTTAGAAGTGCGCACGCTTTTTGATTTGTTGTTTCTTTATCAGAGACAATTGAATAAGGAATCCTGAATCGATATATAATATTCTTCCATAAAAATTTGGAATGTTTGCTTCTGTAATTTAGCCACAGGTTCAACTTCAACTCACTTAGTAAAATAGTCAATGACGATGATAGCAAAACTAGCACTGTCCTTTTCCTTAGGTAGGGATCTTATAAGGTCAATTCCCTACTTAGCAAGAGGCCAAGGGTTGGAGACAACACTTAGCTCCTTGGAAGGTTTCTTTGTATTGTCACGAAGTGCTAGCATTTATCATACTTTCTCATGAACTGCTGTGCATCATTTTTCAGTGGATGCCAATAGTATCCATGCCTCAACATTTTCTATACCAGAGCCCATCCTCCTATATGGTTGTGACAAACCCCTTCATGAATTTCTTGGAGCACGTAAGTGGCCTGTTCGCCACCTATGCATCGAAGTAGGGGTAATGAGATGACTCGTTTGTATAGAACATCATCCTGGAAAACAAAATGAGCATCTCGTCTTCGAGCACCTTTAGTAGTGGAGAGTCTAGAGAGGTGTTCTATAGGCACAAAGTAAGCAGTTTGGAATATTTGATATTTGCTAGCTTTAAGAGAGCATTAGCATGGGCATTTTTTGCACGCGGGATTTGAGCCAACTTAAACTTTTTAAAGGATGGAACAAGTTCCATTACCAACTTCAAATATGCGGCCATACTCTTGTCCCTAGTCGAGAGACTACTATTAACCTAGCTTACTATCAATTGGGAGTCATTGCTGATAGTTAGCCTCTCCACTTGTATTTCCATAGCCAATCTAAGGCCAGCTAGGAGGCCTTGTACTCTACCGCATTGTTGGTAGCTTTGAATCATAACATAGTTAAGCTTGTGTCCTTCTAGGCTAACTAAGACCACTTCTACCCCAAATCCTGTGTATTTAGAGGAAACATCAACAAACAAGTTCCAAGTGAAAGTTTGACAGGTTCCATTTCTTCTTCCATTTTTGGAATATAGGTGAATTCTACCACGACAACCGCTAAAGCTTGGATGTTTACAGCAGCCCTTATCTTAAACATAATGTCAAACTCACAAAGTTCTACAGCCTACTTCATCATTCTTCCAGAAAAGTCAAGCTTTTGGAACACTTGCTTGAGTGGGAAATTGGTTGGCACTTCAGCCATGGGCTTGGAGAGTATGGGGGCCTGTCCAAAGGGCTTCTTCAACTCTTGTAAGGCTACTTCGCACTCTTCTATCCACTAGAATTTCTTTCTTTCTTTTAGAACCTTGAAAAGGGCCTTATCAGTTGCCTTATAAACGAAGCGACTCAAAGCTTCTATGCACCCCGTGAGGCTCTGTACCTCTTTGAGCTTCTAAGGAAACCTTATTTCTATTAGGGCTTTAATCTTTTCAGGATTGGCCTCTATGCTCATTTGGTTAACCATGTTGCCCAAGGATTTTCCTAAGTCGACCACGAAGCACACTTGAATGGGTTCAGTCTCATCCAATACCTTCACAGTATTGGAAAGGCTTCATTGAGGTACTTCACATGATCTTCTACTTTCAAGTTTGTACCAATCTATTATCCACGTACACCTCCATCATCTTTCCAATGAGGTTTACGAACATCTTATTAACAAGTCTCTAATATCTGGCTCTGACTTTTTTCAACTCAAATGGCATCACTTTATAGTAATAGAAACATCTGTCTGTTATGAAGGATGTGTCCTCTTCATCAGCTAGGTACATTAGGATCTAATTATAGTATGAATAGGCATCCATGAAGCTCAGTAGTTCATACCCAACAGTAGAATCAACGAGCTGATCTATTCGTAGAAGTGGAAAGCTGTCCTTAGGAAAAGCTTGATTGATATCGAAAAAATGTACTCACACCCTCCACTTGCCATTATGTTTCTTAACAAGGACGACATTTTACACCCACTTCGGATAAGTTGATTCTTGAATGAAATAATTTTCAATTAACTTCTTTACCTCATCCTTCAAGGCCTCATATCATTCTGGGTTGAGGGCCCTCCTTTTTTGTCGAGGAAGGGTAGCTTTAGGACCGATCTTCAAGTGGTGACATCTAACCTTTGAGTCGGTGCTAGCCATGTCACGTAAGAAGAATTTTAATTTTACCTTAACCTCTGTTGGCAGATCATTTCCAACCTGCAAGGATTTGGAGGGGTCTTGTGGATCTATTCGAAAACTCTCCAACTCTTCCATTGGAGATGTTCGAGGTTCGCAATCAATGATGTAAGGATCTAGTTTATCAAATTTAGCCACTTCTTCAGTAGTTCTCCCTTCTTCATGGGCTGTTATCATTTCAAAGATAGCTTCTTCTTCAGAGGAGTTGATGCAGGAGGGTTCGAGTCAGATGCTGAGTTGTCGATAACATAATAATGGCTCTAAGGTATCACGAGTTGGCATATCGGCGCAAAGATGTCAAGTGATTGCGTAATTTTGGTAATTGAGACGTGTTTTGATAATTTGGCCATAACTTTGGCTGCGGTTATCAGAATCGCGATTATGACCCCAATCCGGAAAGCTTGTTTTAGCATGGACGTCGTGGTCACTTGTAACTCAGTGTGTACCATTTTTGGCCTCAAATTCTGTTGTTTTTCCTTCCGAATTGCTATTTTTAGTTAAAATTTGCTATTTTTTGTAATATTTAGGAGATGATTTTTAACCCGATTTAGGCTAGAGGCTAGATTTTTCATAGACTACTTATTTTATTTCGTATTATAATTTTGCGTGATTTTTTGGAATTTTGCCATTTTTGGTAAAATTTGGATTTTTGGCTATAAAGTTCGGCTTGTGGACTTATTTTCATTATTGCTAGATATAAGAAAGTTCTTTAAACTTCAAAGACATTTTCTCTGTGTTTTTGGCGTTAATCTTGTGTTCTTCCCTGTGAATTTGCTGGTAAAACTAGCCTGCAGAATAATCACTATTCCGTCAGACGTTAGTTTGTATCAGAGCTTTAACATCTTCTTCCTGGGTGAGATTTCATCGGTTTCAATGGCTGGAGGTCGAGGTCGAGGTCGTCGTGGGCAGGTTTTTATTGAGGAAGTCCAACACCTTGATCGTAATATTCACAATGTTATGATTAAAGATTTGTAGAGGCAAGTTGCAGAGTTAACTCAGCGCCCAGCGGCGCACGATTTGGAGGATCGTGAGGTCTCCGATCTTGATTCTGATTTCGCTACTTTTGAAAATCCCTACCACCAACGTGATCTATTTCGGGAGCACCGTGGTCGGGAGGAGCGTCATAGGGATCTTGGTTTTCGGGTGGATCTGCCCGAATTTTCTGGTACGTTACGGTAGGGATTTATCGACTGGATAAGTGAAGTGGAACATATCTTTGACTAGAAGGAAGTCCCGGATGGTGTGAAAGTAAAATTGGTTGCCATCAAACTTAAGGGCAAGGCGTCTGCATGGTGGGAATAGTTGAGACATTCACGAGACAGGCTCAAGATCGCTGATTGGGAGAAGATGAAGAAGAAAATGAAGGATCACTTTCTTCCCTTTGGTTACACTTAAACCTTATTCAGCGACTTCATACGCTGAGGTAAGGTATGAGATCAGTCAATGATTAAACGAAGGAGTTTTACCAGTTGGTCGCCCGGAATGACTTATCTGAGACGGAGGAACAGATGGTGGCACAGTACTTGGGAGGGTTGCGCCAGCCCCTCTAGGATGTACTCAACTTTCACTCGCTGTGTACAGTTTCGGAAGCATATCAGCGTGCACTTGCTGTTGAGAAACAACAGAACAAGAGGCCAGTGATCAGGAACGATCAGAACAATCGACCAGTTCGCCCTCAGGATTCTCGTCCCGTCCAATAGATACCGCAGGGTAACTCCAATCCTTCTATTAAATGTTTTCGTTGTGGTGAACAAGGGCATAGGGCTACTGATTGCAGGAAGCCTGCTAGTCAAAAGGGGAAAAATTTGTTGATTGA
>CAIGRF010058908.1:8096-18323 GCA_903798235.1 Fraxinus ornus
AAAAAATTTGGGGAAGAATGATGGGTGTCTGTAGTCAGGATTACATTTTGTGGGTTGTTGCCTATGGGTATGTTTTTGGGTAATTGATTCATTAATGAGTCTTTTGTTTTTGGATTGGATTTGGGCTATTTATTTATTTAACTATTGGATCTTTCGTTTAGGTCTAAGATTTTTGTATGGTTGAATTTTAAAGTGTAAATTATTGGGTCAATATTTATTAATGGAAAAAATAAAAAATTTCAAAATTTTGCGGGGGCGAGTCAAAATTTTGGGGGAGGGGGGGGCGAAACTGAAAAATACATTACAAATTAACTAGGAATATTGGACCATCGGACAATGGGGGCAAAACTGAAAAATACATTACAAATTAACTAGGAATATTGGACCAACGGACAATGTTGGATGGGTGATCGACCCCCTGCCCCTATCTCTGTCTCTGTATATATATATATATATAGGAAACGAAAATCCACGTTCACCAACCACAAACCTAAATTCATTGCACATAAACAGGCAAAAAAAGCAGTAAAAATAGAGTGCATGCTTAGCACACAATATTGAGTGTGACTCAATAATATAATGAACAAGATATAAGCTTCTTTTTCTTCAACGATACTGTCGAGTACATGCCAAGAGATCAAATCGTTTACCGTCAGTAGAAATTGATTGGCATTTATGTTGACCCCAAAAAATGGTCCAACAAAAAATGAACGATTCCAAGTGTCTAATCATCTATAATGCAACTATTTTCATGATGAAAGGGGAGTCAGCTTATAGAGTAGGCTTTTTAAGTAGAGAGAATTACAAAGTTCACTTTTAAGTATATAAATTTGCATTAACCTCAAATGATGCTAAGTGTATGTTTTTATAGTAGAGTACAATGATTGAAGACCGTTAGATGAAGAAATACGTGGCCCCATCTGTATGGCTTAGGTCTATTATCTAGGCCATCAATCACTCGCCATAAATGCCAAGATTCCATCTTACTTTTGACTTGTAATGTGACAGCGTACATATGTAGAAGCGACGCAGGCAGTGTGTTGTCCAATCAATTACTTCATAACTTCATAAGTCATAGGGGTTCAGACGGAAGGACCTCTTCTGTAGAGGGTTCACGCTGTGGACCTCTTCAGAGGGGGTCGGATATACAATTTTCTGTGGAATTCGCTCCGGTCTTTATAAGACTAGGTCATCTACTTCGCACCACGCATAGGCTTATCCTTTTGCTGCGTGACGTTTATTTTACGATTATTTATATGAGTAACATCAGTACCCTAAGTCTAGGTATGATTATTCATATAGTACATGGACTTGCAGAGTTGTGATGGAGGCGGTCCTTGCGCGTTGGTTCGAGGTTTAGGGATTCCATTTCCTTTGGTCAGAGCCCCTGTTAGGTAGAATATCCATTGTTTAGACCACAAAGTAACAACGACGGACTGTATGACGCTCCTTGTTACTAGGAGGACCAAAAATGGCAGAACCAAAGAACATACGCAATCCTGGACGAGCCTCATGCGTAGGCGGGGCCTTGTTTACTTGGGTGAACCGAAAAATTGCAGAGGTAAAAAACAAGCGGCTCCTAGACGAGGCGCATGTGTAGGCGGGGCCTTGGGACGAACTGGAAAATGGCAAGAGGTAGGAAATATGCTTGGAGAGCCCCCTTTTCGACCTCCGTTGGTGGTTCAAAATGCGCTGGTTCCCGATAAAGGACAGTTGGATATTCTAGTCATTTCCAAAACTTGAGCAACGTGCGCATTTAATGTGTAATGATGATGTCGGCACACTTTTGCCTATGCATACGGGTGTTCTGAATGCGTGCCAACCACGAATCCATTAGGGCCCTTGATTCAAACTAGAATTGGCGCCCTTTGATTTTTACGCGGATGATGGGATTACAAGTGGAAGGTCCAGATCAAGTTTGAAGAAGACATCCAACGGTTGGGGTTCATCCGTGGAGCCTATATAAAAGGTTGAAAACTCACATTTTCATCCTTTACCACTTTCTAAAATTTCGAGAGACCAAGTTTCTGAGATCCTTTCGTCCGAGCCTCTTATTTCTCGCCGTAGCTGGTGATTTGATCGCATTCTTTTATTTTATAGCTCTTCAGTGCCTGTGTTTTTAGAGTTCCCGCAAGTAACTTTCATTATTAAGTCGATTTTTACACTTTTCTTTCAATTTTAATGGCTTCTTCATCGAAAAAGGGTGATATTGGGGGGGTCTCCTAGGGTAGATATGGCTCTAATTTGTGCCGAGACTGGAATTTATCCAGTTATTCCCACTGGGAGAATTATGGAGGCGATGGGGGACCCCATAGTGCGTGGATGATACACAAGGGACCCATTGATTATAGTATTAGGTGGGGGGGGTTCCTTATGGCCAACTAATATAAAGGAAAACGAGCTTGAGGGGTATAAGGAGACGTATAGGATCACAGATGATAACGAACTGTCGTTGCCAACCCAAGAGAAAATGGCATGTTTCTCTAGGCAGGGTTGCGTGGTAGTAAGCGAGGCGATATTAGAGGGGGGAGGCTAAGGTTGCCTTTACACCCATTCTTTAGGTTTATCCTTAGTCAGTACAACCTCGCCCGTACCCAATTAGTGCCTCATGCATGGAGCCAACTAGGGGGGCTTTCCTTCTTTGGAAAGAGGTTACGCTAGGTGGGGACATGCCTCCTCATGTGTTCCAAATCCTTTTCCAACCCCGAGCCTCTAGTGGAGGGGTCGACTGTAAGGGATGGTATTGCATCAATCTCTGGGGCTCACGTTCTCCCTTCGTCTGGGGGACCCCATCCTCTATCAAAAATTGAAGATCATCTTAGTTTTGGGTGAAGGGTCACTTGAATACTATAGAAGGGGATGTGGTCCCAGAGATAACAGTACCGACCCAATACCACGAGTACAGTGAGTCGAGCCCCATTTGTTCCTTACTTTTATTATTTCATTTCGTTTTAATGTTGAGCTAATACAGGGTTCATGCAGCTGCAGTTAACCAATATCAGCTCGAGCCATCTGAGTAGGATGCTGTAAGGGCAATTTACAGACTTCCCATAGAGAGGAGGAACTTCAAGAATTTGATTGCCAAGAGGAGCTTCTTTGTCACTCATTTTCTAATGGCCACCAAAGGTAGTGTAACCGGTTCGACAGTGTCCTTTTACTATCTTTACTATTATGGCTCGTCTGACTTGTTGCTTTTCTGTAGGTCAACACGATAATAAGGAGCGGGTGAAGCCCACCCTTTTTGAATTGAGGATCATTGGGGAGGCTCGGAGGAAAAAACCATTAAGCAATAGCTTGTCCTTTTATAAGAATCAAAATGATGAATTGGCCCATTTATCCAAGGCAAATCCCCCACCTCCCCCTTCGAAACCTGATGAGAAAGATAAGGGAGATGAGAAAAAGGAAAGAGAGGCCTCCGTAGATAGGCCTTACAAAAGGAAGTTGGTCCTTTCCAAGAATGTTGTCCCACTGCCTCCGCCAAAACGTCAAACTACTTTGGGGGAATTGTTAAAAAGGCCTATGGTGATTGAGCCCATTTCCACCCTTAAAGTGGTAGAGGATGAAGAGGTAACGGAGGAAGGGGTCTCCCTTCAAAGGAAAAAGAAGAAGGTCGCCAATACAATCGTCCATAGCAGTGATAAGGTCCAAAATTTTCTAGGAGGGCGATCTCATGAAACCGCCTCAGTCGTTTTGGAGATGCTCCCGGTGGAGGCCCAAAAGGTGGCGATGCTCAGCTATAAGTACTGGACTGATAAGTATGCTACTCACGTCGAATCTTGCGACATAACTGACTTAATGGAAGCTGGGCTCGCCATGCAGGCTCGCTCACAGAACTTCTTCATCACCACTCGGATGGAGGCGAGACATATGCATGGGGTCGTCAAGGATTATTCTCATCATGCATAGAACGCGAAGTTTTCTATTATCAAAGCCAATGCTGAGGCCTCCCATGCAAATAAGGCCGCTGAAGCCTCCAAGTTAAAACTTGCGGAGGCTGAATCTAAGGTGGAGACGCTTTTAAAAGAGAATAAGGGGCTAAAAGACTAAGTCCATCTCTACTGAGCCGATGTTAATGCCCTGACAAAGCGAGTTGAAAATTATGATAACCTTCAGAGGATAGCTTCGTTGGCCCTAGAGGTGGCCGATAAAGAAAATGGGGAATTGAAGACATGCGTTGATGAGCTCCAAGCTGAGGTGTCGGCCTTTGATGAAAGGTTAAAAAAAGCTGAAGAGGCTACGGTTCATAAATATGTAGCATATTTTCACAAAATCGCCGAATATGATGGGCTCGAAATTCATTGGCGGAGGATCGCATATGATGAAGTTTTTGCCAAACTGTCGGAGATGCATCCTCAGTTGGACTTATCCTCCCTAAGGAATGAGTTCTTGCCAGAGGAGCCCTCGACCCCAGTGATTGAAGGAGAAAGAACAGAGATGGCAGATGCCTCGGAAGGGTCTCCAAAGGAAGACGTTGTGTGCGTAGACTGGGTTCCTTGTAATAGTCAGCTCTTCTTTTGTACATTTCGATTGTAATAAAATTGACTTCTTTTGTTATCCTCTTTTTTCTAATTTATACCTCTTTAAAATTTTGTCAGTTTTTATATAACCCCACAAACGATAATAGTTGACGACCTGCTGTGATTTAATCCGCGCGTACCCTTATATGGGCTAAGGTTTCAAGTTGCGATAGCTGTTGTAGGGGTTCACCCCATTCGTATAATTGATAATTCACGAATTTTTTATAGCTAATAATTTGATGGAGATATGGACTCGTCATATATTAACCTTTGATGGAGAAGTATAAGTCGGTCATACTTAGCTGGTAATTCACGAATTTGTTGTAGTTAATAATTTGATGAAGATATGAGCTCGCCATATATTAACCTTTGATGGAGAAGTATAAGCCGATCATACTTAGCTGATAATTTATGAACTTGTCATAATTAATAACTTGATGGAGATATGAGTTCGCCATATATTAACCTTTGATGGAGAAGTATGAGTCGGTCATACTTAGCTGATAATTTATGAACTTGTCATAATTAATAATTTGATGGAGATATGGACTCGCCATATATTAACTTTTGATGGAGAAGTATGAGCCAGTCATACTTAAACAAAAGGAGGACATTCATTGACCATAAACGGTAAATATACAAATGAGGCCTTACTAGTAATACATGCGTAGGTGTTCCACATTCCACGGATGGGGCTGAGCCTTTCCATCCAAATTTCCAATCAAGAACGTCCATGGACGAACTTCATTTGCAATGCGGTAGGGGTCCTCCCAGATCGGGCCTAATGTGCCTACTCCAGGCTCTTTTGAAGATAATGACACCCTCCGGAGCACTAGGTTGCCCCTCATAAAGGACTTTGGCTTGACCTTAGCATTGTAGTATCGCATTATCTTCCTTTGGTATATCATCAATTTAACTTGCGAGGTCTCTCTCCTTTCTTCAAGGATATTAAGCTCACCCCGTCTTATCTCCTCATTGGAGACTTCATTGAATTGCAAGCGCCAGGACGATGGCAAGCCAACCTCCACAGAACTCATTGCTTCCGCTCCATAAGTCATGAAAAATGGGGTCTCCCCGATAGCTATTCGACTCGTAGTTCTTATTGCCCATAGTACATTGGGGAGCTCATCCACCCATGCTCCCTTTGACTCACCTAGGTTCTTCTTGAGGAGTTATTTTATGATTTTTTTGACGGCTTCAACCTGACCATTTGCTTGAGAACGGTGAGGGCGAGGAAAAGTGCTTTTTGATACCTAGTTCATCGCAGAGGTCACGAAGCTTCTTGTTATCAAACTGTTGCCCATTATTTGTAACTATTGAGTGGAAAATCTCGAATTGACATATAATATTCCTCCATAGGAATTTTGAAGTGTGTGCCTCAGTGATTTTTGCCAGCGGTTCAACTTCAACTCATTTAGTGAAATAATCGATGGTGAAAACTGCATAATTGGCTCTCCTATTTCCTTTGGGCAAATGGTCTATCAGATCGACCCCCCATTTGGCAAAGAGCCATTATTGGATGCGGCAGTAAGTTCCTGGGATGGTTGTCTCTGTATAGGAGAGAAGCGTTGGCATTTATCGCATTTCTTTACGAAATGGACGACATCCTTCTTCAAGGTGGGCTAGTAGTACCCTTGCCTTAGAACTTTGTGGGCGAGTGTTAGGCTTCCATTGTGATTGCCGCATATTCTCTCATGTATCTCTCTTAGAGCATAGTCCTTTTCGTCTCCTCCGGTGCAACGTATGAGAGGTGACGAAAACCCTCTTTTGTACATGATATCGTCCTTGATCAAGTAGTAAGCGGCTCTGCATCTAAGTTTGCGAGCCTCTTCCTTGTTTTCTTGGAGGATGTGATCTTTGAGGTATGCCAGGATGGGTCGCATACAATGTGGATTTTCTTCAACCCACATCACTTCTTCTGACTTGGCAGTTAAAAGTCGGCAAGGTAATCAATTGGTACGAACTTAAGTAACTCTGAATCTTTACTGCTAGCCAGTTTCGATAGTGCATCTACGTGTGAGTTTTCTGCCTTAGGAACTTGGATTAGTTTAACTTTGTCGAAGCAAGGGATCAGCTCCTTGACCTTCTTCAGGTAGGTTGCCATACTTTTGTCCTTGGTAGCAAAATTGTCGTTAACTTAGCTTACAACGAGCTGAGAATCACTTCGTACTGCCAAAAGTTTCACCTGCATTTCTTTGGCTAGTTTGACGCCTGTTAGGAGCGCCTCATATTCAGTTACGTTGTTAGAGGTCTTGAATCTGAACCTTACTGCACAATTAAACTTGTGGCCCTCGGGGCTCTCCAATAACACTCCAACTCCTGAACCACTTTCTCTGGCTGATCCATCCACAAATAATATCTAGGTCGGTGCGGGTTCCATAGTAATGTTGATATCCGTTGCTTCTGTAAATTCTGCCACAAGCCACAAAATCTGCTATTGCCTGTTCCTTTATCGCGGTTATTTGCTGGTACGAGATGTCAAATTCACTTAGCTCCATATCCCACTTCATCAATCTTCTGGAAGCATCTGGTTTCTGGAGTACCTATTTGAGTGGGAGGCTCGTTAAAACACGGATGTTGTAGGCTTGGAAATATGGCCTCAACTTCCTTGAGGCGACCATAAGTGATAGGGCTAGCTTTTCTACATTAGTGTAACATATCTTTGATGGTAGAAGGGCCTTGCTAACATAATACACCGGCAGTTGCAAATTACCATCTTCCTGCATAAGTACCAAACTTACTACATCGGTGCTCATGGCTAAGTACAATGACAGAACTTCTCCTTCTTCTGGCTTAGAGAGAAGTGGAGCCTGCCCCAGGTGTTTCTTCAGCCCCTGAAACGCCTTCTCACATTCTTCGTTCCATTAGAAATTTTTTCCTCCCTTTAAGGCTTTGAAGAAATGGAGACATCTATCAGTAGCTTTGGAGATGAAGTGGTTTAGTGATGCAAGTCGCCCTGTTAGGCATTGCACCTCCTTTGGTTTGCTAGGAGACCTCTTGTTTAATAACACTTTGATTTTCTTAGGGTTCACCTCAAAGCCCCGTTGATTAACCATATAACCTAGGAATTTTCCCGAAGCGACACCAAAAGCGCACTTGGATGGGTTCAGCTTCATCCAGTATTTCTTTAGAATCTCAAAGGTAGCCTACAGATGCCCTATATAGTCTGTCAATTTGAGACTTTTTACCAACGTGTCATCCACATATACCTCCATTGTTTTACCTAGGAGGTCGACGAACATCTTGTTAACCAGTCGTTGGTAAGTGGCTCTGGCATTCTTTAAACTAAAGGGCATGACTTTGTAACAATACAATCCTCGATCTGAAATGAAAGAAGTGTGCTTCTCGTCAGCAGGGTGCAAGGGAATTTGGTTATACCCGAAATAAGCATCCATGAAGCTTAAAAGTTCGTAGCCTGCAGTGAAATCGACCAATTGGTCAATCCTTGGAAGTGAAAAACTATCTTTCGGACATGCTAGGTTGAGGTTGGAAAGTCTACGCAGACCATCCATTTGCCGTTAGCCTTTTTTACCAAAATAGGGTTGGGTATCCATCTTGGGTACATTACGTCCCTGACAAACCCATTGGACACGAGCATATACACCTCTTCTTTCAGTGCAGTATATCACTCCGAATTCAAAGCCCTCATCTTCTGCCTGTGGGAACGAATTTAGGATCTATGTTGAGTTGATGGCAACTGGTTTTTGGGTCAATTTCCACCATGTCTTCGTGTTTCCAAGCGAATATATCCAAGTTGTTGAGTAAGAAACTTTTTAGCTTGATTTTTAGCTTCGGGTTGAGTTTTCTTCCAATTTGTAGTGACTTAGAGGGGTCTTCCAGATTTATGGGAAAAAACTCTAACTCCTCCACTGGAGTAGCCTGTAAATTTGATACAGTGATCCTGGGATCTAAGTCCACCTCAACCACCCCTTCTTCAGGGACATCTACCATGTTGACATCTCCCCTTGTTCAGGGGTCAAACCTTCTTCAGGTGCGTCAGCCATTTCAGCATCTATCATCACCATATTAATGCTACGGGGTTCGGATTTTCTCAAAGAGCTTAAGTAGCATTCCCTTGAGCTTGCTTGATCACCTCGAACCGTAGCAATTCCTTCCTTCATGGGAAATTTTTTCTAGAGGTGGTGTATGGAAGTTACAGCCTCTAGTTCCTTGAGAGTAGGTCATCCTAAAACCCCATGGTAAGCAGATCTATGGTCCATAACCAAAAACTCCATAAAATGTTGGGCCCTGAAGGGAAACTCTCCCATCTCTATTGTCAGTGTGATTTTCCCTCTTAGGACGATGCTGTCACTAGTAAAACCATACAAAGGGGCGTTTATAGGAGCAAGTTCATGATCCATTGTCATTTTGTCAAATGTGGTTCCAAAAAGTATGTTAACAGAGCTTCCATTATCAACCAGGATGCGCTTGAGACTATTTCTGGCTACAACGGCTCGGACCACCAAGGCATCGCAATGCGGATAATGAACTCCCATGGAGTCTTCTGATGAAAAGGTGATCGGTGGGGTGTTCCTGGGGCCTCGGCCAGAGTTGTTGATTAAATAATTCAACATGGGGTGATCCTTTTCTTCTCTTCTGTAATTCCTAGGGTGTTTTGGGAACTACCTCCACCATGTGGGCCGCCAATTATGGTGTCAATTTCCCTGATGGGTACGTTACCTGCGTTAGCTGGGGGCTCCCTCATGGGTCTTTGACCCCTTGCTCTGTTTCTATCATCCTCATGCTCTCTCCTAAGGGACTCATTCAGACGGTTCCGCCATGCCTCGTTATATCGGGGCTTTTGCCGAGGCAGGGGAGCATTTCCTTATAAGTGATGGGTATTTCTACCTTCAATATTTGGGTTAACATGCTCTCCGCGATGCTGCCTGGACAAGCAATTTTCGGTGCTATGGCCGGTGGATTGATGATAGGTACAGTATTGCCTATTTCTAGGCTCGCCACCCCTTGTTCTGCCTCTACCTCTTCCTCTTGGTAAGTTTGGTGTCCTGTGAGTATCAGGACCGACCTCTTCATACGCCAAAGAGAGCACAACATTCAATGTTGCAGTGGCTAGTGCTTGCCCTGCGGTGGGGGCTATGGTATGTCCTGCTTGGGTCCATTGCTGGTCCACCAGGTGAGACACAGGGCCCCTCCTGTGCCTTTGGGGTAGTGGGAGCCCCATCGAAGTCCGGTTGCGATGATCAATCAGTTCTTCATTGACAATTTCACTTCTCATCATCTCCACTAATGCGTCGTAGGTGGTGGGATTCTTGTTACGCACTGGTGTGCTGTCGTAGGCACCCAAAAATAGTCATCAAACCTCTAAAACTAATGTAGTAGTGGAAGTAAGGGTCGATCCCACGAAGAGTGTGTAATTCAATATTTTATGCTTCGTACAATGATTAGGGGGGTTTTTGTATGGAAACAATTGTAAATAACGCAAGTAATAACAATGAAAATTAAATTAACGAAAACAATCAAAAGACTAACCTTGGTCCAAGTCAATATCCACCTTCGAAAATCTACAATTGATCATAGATGTAAGGATAATTCAATTCATATTTTGAATATTCATCGTTGGAATAATTTTCTTATTTCTCCTTAATTTTAGTTAGTTAGAAACCAGTGTTCTAATTAACCCTAATTATTAAATAAACTCAGACCAGCGCTCAAGATTCAATTTAATAACAGCTTTACACAATAGAGAAAT